>JAUOBV010000010.1:1220128-1232209 GCA_032360425.1 Rubia occidens
TAGATTCTAACATATATTTGTCATCATTATTCTAGTTAGTTTAGTCCCTTGCATTCTCATTCTTTCCGACATCAATTACACAACAATTGATTGTTGTATGATATGTGAACATTACACGAGATCTGGAACTTTATGTAACACGTAACCGCTATCAACGAATAATTGTTTCTGCAATAAAATATTAAATGTTATAATATTTTACGAGAATCGATGCCTAAGAGACTAATCCGCGACATCGTACAAACCGATGAAGCAACGAATCCTTACCAACGTCGCATAAATAGGTTTTTTTTTTTGCGATGTCGCCATACAAAATGATGTTGTAAATAACACGCGTCCACGTCAGCAGGCAACGACGATAGTGCCCTAGAGCATGCGGTGTTGCAAACTATAATCCGCGATCTCGTAGCAGTTGTATTTACCTGGTCTGGCTCTTTGCTATCTTCGACATCGTTCCTTATAGACGCCAATTTCATTTTGAAGGATGTCGCAGTTACGAACTCCAATTTTCGGTTATCTTGCTTGAACTGACATCGGTCACAGACCTGCCGACGCCTGTCCAAATCTGAGGTAAAAAATACTTTTTTTCTCGGTTCACAACCGAGGTAAAAAATATACTTTTTACTACAAAAGTATTTCCTTGGGTTTTTAGGGGTAAAAACAGAGGTAAATACTGTTATAATAGGTAACACTTTTATTGTAATGAGCTAATTCTGTTATAATAAGCTAATTCTTGTAAAAGTGTTATAATAGGTTCAAAGTGTTACAATAACACCTAAAGTAACACCTTTACAAGTATTACGTTAGGCGATGTTACATTAGACATAATATACACTTTTTAAAATTTAGGTAACACTTTTCAATATTTATGTAACACTTTTCAAAAGTTTAAGTAACACTTTATAAGCTATCGTAACATTTTAAATAAGTATTACAAGAAAAATGTTACATTAACCTTAATTTGTAGTAATAATCGCATCAAATTATCAAACTAAACACTTCCAAGACTGAACAACCACTGTACTAATTTATGTTACCTAAGCCAGAGAGAATCTCTCCTCGGACAGCATACTCACAGTTCAAGACCTGAAAAACAAGCAATACAGAAACCAATGATCAGATTCAAATAAAATTCCAAGCATAAAACATCCCAATCAACCATTAAATAATCAAAGATAGAACAAGAATCAAATTTTAACCCAATCATCCAAAAACAATCAAAAATTGAAACTTTAAACACATCCAACAATACAAGGGGCATAAAAATATCCATCAAAAACCCACATGCAGGATTAAATCATCAGCTGAAGCATCACTCTTTTAAATAATTGTCGTCACTGAGCACCACCGTCACCACCTCTCCCCGATGCTCCCTACCCTGCCGCCACTCATCGCCAATAGCCCTAACTCATCCCGGCATTGATCCATAACCCACCTCCCCACGGGTCCCCAGTCATCAAGAGTCTCGGTGTCGATCCCCGTCGATCCGGAACCCGCCTTCCTTATTGCATTATTGAAACATCGAGTTTATGTATGTATTAGAGTTCCCCGTTGCCACGAGTCCCGGCGTAGATCCGAGTCGAACGCAAGGTGGTGCCGTGGGGGGGATTGAGAGGCGATGGTGGTGTGGATTGGATACTGAGAGAAAAGGAGAGAAAAGGATAAACCGTGGAAAAATATGAGAAGTTGAAAGCTACTAGAGTCTTTTCTAATTTTATTTTTTTAAGTCCAGGTGTATAATGATCATTTTACCTATTTCCGGTCAATTTGGCCATTGACATTTCGGTCAACGAAATTTTAGGTTATTTCTGCACTTTCAGATTTTACAAGTTCGTTTCTGTACTTTTGACCAAACGCACTTTTCTCAAAAAAACTATTTTACTTATTCACATTTTAATTTAGTTATATTTAATTCAATCCAAATTCATTTGATTTAGATCAGTTCAATTCAATTCAACAAATTTTAATTTAATAAAAATTAGATTATCTTAGTTGTAGTACTTATTTTTAGTTCATTTCATGGTAATTAAATTCTATTAAGTAAAAATAAGGTGAAAAGAATAAAAACTTACTATATCTAGTTCATATTTAAGCACATTAGAAATAGATCATCAATAATCTTTTTTTAAAAAAATTAAATCATCATATCGATGGGTTTTTTTTTTTGGAATCCGACCATTCATCCATTCAATATATTCGAATTGACTAAACGATAGTGCAGAAATCGTCATTAACATATCTGTTGAGTTATGAATTTTTACATTGTAACTACTGTACTTCTTAAGTTCTGAACTCGGGACATGTGTCCCAATAATCTGATTGACCGTAGACGGTTCTGAAAATCCAACTTTATCTAATGTAATATTATCAATGGCGGTTGGTATTTAAGCAACGCTAAAAGTATCGTACAAAGGTTCTGTTATTTACTACAGTGCATTTCGGAGGGCAGGTGTATAAGTACACTATAGTAAACAACGGCGGTTGAGCCTCCATCTAAATAAACCGTACAAGAATATTCACTAAAATCTACAATTTTGAGTGAGTTCCGAGGGAACTTCCGACGTTCGAACAAGTGTGTGAAGTTCAAGTTCGAGGGAAATTCTGACGTCGGAACAAGTGTTTGGTGTGGACTAAACTTCATATTATCATTGGTATGTATGAACGTAAGGTGATAAATTCCATATATCATTTTTGTGGTTTTTTCTCCGTTTTGAATTTGTTATTCGTAAACATGTCAATAAATTTTTATGTATGTTATTGTTCATGGTGAATCCATGATTGTTAGAAGGATGTTTTTTATTATACATAGGCTTGATATGAGTGTCAAAGATGAGGATGTTTTATGGTCGTGTTGTGTTGAACATGACTATAGATCTGTGTTGATATGAAGATGGGACTGTTGTAAAATTAATCCCTTTGCTTGGAATCAAGATAACCAAATAAAGCAGAAAAATGAAACACAAACTTTTAACGTGGTTCACCAATTTGGATACATCCACGAATAGACAAGGATTTTATTACCAGAAGGGTTTACAGATTTAGAAATGGTGAATTTAGGCTAGAACAGATGTCTAACAACTCACTACAATTACAAAAGCTAACTCTCCCTATTTATATAGAGTTCAAGAGCAGCTTTTCAGTTGCTCGCCATTAACATACTCTTGAAGAGGACATTAACCAGGCTCATAAATAGCTCACCATTAATATCTCATGAATTCCTCAACATTAGACTCTTAAAAATTTCTCAACTGATTGGAATTTGAGGAGACAACTCAACAAATTCCCCCCCCCCCCGACTCAAAATCTAATATACAGAACATACAGACATCTCATAACAAATTCCAGATGTATCAGATCAATAATAAATTCAACCAGGAAAGAATCTATTAAGAAAAATAGACAATTAATAAGTTCAATTAGGAAAGAACTTGTAAACCAGCAGATGCAGCAAATATCTACAAAGTTTACTCCTCATCTTCAGAATTTGCACATGTTTCTGCTACAGCAGCAGAACCCTAGTCTCTTCCAGATTTCATCTTCTTTTGACACTGATTTTTCCAATTCCCCTTCTGTTTACAATAATTGCAAATATCATCAGATTTAGGACGCTTGAAACCTTGTCCCTTATTACCAAAATTTCTATGTCCTTTACTTTCATGGACAACAAAAGTAGAAGTCTAACTACCTGCATCGGCACTAATCGCCTTATGGTGCAGCTCTCTGGTATGAAGAGATACCCGATACCCTAACCTCTTCCAAAGTCAAAGTATCTTTACCACCAACAATAGACTGAACAAAATTCTCATATGATAATGGTAAAGTCACTAACAGAATTAAAACGGCATCACAATCACTAACAATAACCTCAAGATTACGCAGCTCAACCAAAATAGAGTTCAACTAATCAAGATAATCTCTGAGAGGCGTATCTTCTTGCATACGTAGACTTAATAAACGTTGTTTCAGAAGCAAATTGTTGGTCAAAGACTTCTTCAAGTACATACTTTCAAGCTTTGACCATAGACCAGCAGAAGTTGTCTCACTCGTGACCTCGATGATAACATCATCAATCAGGCACTACACAATCGTCGAGTGAGCTTTCTCATCCAGAGCCTCCATATCAGCATCCTCAACTGGTTTCTTGGATGTCTCACCCTTTCTTCGATTTCTTGGATTCCACCTCAGCCAACGGTGCCCACAAACCTCTCTGCTTTAGTAAAGCACGCATCTTTATTTTCCACAAACTGAAACTATTTCTTCCGAAAAACTTATCAATTTTCATATTAATTGAAGACATATTTTCTTGAAGGAAAAAAAACTGACGGAAAAACAAAAAAATGGATAAGCCAAACAAAGGCAATCTGAAGGGACTAATAATATTTCAGGTACTAATTATGCTGCAGCCACAATCACCACGCAAAAACAAGGCAATTCTAGTGACCAAAAGCACTAATCCAGAAAAATTGCCACGGGATATATATCAAAAATTAATTAAACCCAAGATTAATTTTCCCAGCAAACCCCACACACAAAACCAAACCTGGACAAGAAAAACCAATTCAAACGCAGTAATGTTTCCCAAAAAAACAACATAGTTACTTCCTTTTTATTTTGAACGAAACCAAGAAGCATTGCCTTTGATACTACTTGTTGGGAAATTAATCCCTTTGTGCAGAATCAAGATAACAAAAGAAAGCAGAAAATCGGAACACAAACTTTTAAACGTGATCACCAATTTAGCTACATCCACGAACAGACACAGAATTTACTACCAGAACGGTTTACAGAATACAAACTCAGAAATGGTGAATTTAAACCAGAATAGATTTTTAACAACTCACAGCAAATACAAAAGCTAACTCTCCTTATTTATATAGAGTTCAAGAGTAGTTCTTCAGTTGCTCGCCATTAACAGACTTTTGAATAGGACATTAACCATGCTCATGAATAGCTCACCATTAACAGCTCATTATTTTCACCATTAGCCTCTTGAAATTCCTCAACTAATTGGAATTTGAGAAGATAACCCAACAAGGACGATAAGGTTGATTTGGGGATTCTGGCTTCAACAGAACTAGAGAGCACTTATATTTTTTTTATTAACTTTTGAGGCCAATTTTGACGTCGAAACTGGCCTCAAAATTTAACAAACAAGCATCAAAATGCATCTTCGTTTTTTAAACTACTTATAAAATGAGATTAAAAAACATCTTGCACCGTTATCGTTGGTGGACGTCACGGTCAGTTACGGCGGTTCAAAACCGTCATGAATGGCGTCATCATGCACTAGTGAAATGTCACGTACAATTAATTAATCTGATTATACTATCTTGAAGGAAATTATTATGAAATAAAAATGGTAAAACTTTTCTAATTTTAAACTTTTCAAGTTAAACGAGTTAAGTTAGAATGAATTTGCAGATAACGAGATCAACAACTCAAACTAATTCGAGTTCAAGCTCGAATTAGATCAAACTCGTAAACTCAGAAATCCAATTCAATCACATCAGAAACAATTGAAATTGAGTCAAAATTAATTTTTATGATTAATCGAACTCAAGCTCAAACACAAATATATTGATTCTTTTCGAAATCGGACACAACACAAATATATTCACTACTAGAAAATACCCCATAGGCACTGGTATGTTAGTGATATTGGTGCAACAAAACCAAAATTTTGGTGCCTATAATAAATTCAGCACCGGTACACAAAAAATCGGTGCCTATGAATAAATTTAGCACCGATACACTGAATACTGGTGCTAGATACCAATGTCTTTCAAGAAAAATATTTGAATTTAATATTTTTCAGCACCGATTTTGGATGAATGACATATACCGGTGTGCTAATATCGGTGCCTATGACCGAAATAGTAACTTTGGCAGGTAAAATTTTAGTGGGAAAATAGCTAGCACTGGTATGTTGAGGAATGACACTGGTAATAATACCGGTCCTCATAAAAAATTGAAAAATGGGTTTATGGTATGAGTTACTTTTGAAAATTGGTTTATGATATAAGTTACTCGAAAACATGCATGTACTATCGCTTTCTAATATTTCACCACAAAATTATTTATTAAATATTTCTGAATTTAATCAAGAATAACAAAAAATGTGTATTTGGAGAAATGGACAATGGGGTGACACAATTATGGGCCACAATGTTATTTTTCAAGAATTTATAAAAGTAATCAATGTTTACTTTCGAGACCCTTATGTTCACCCATACATGCCCAAATTGCAGAATTGCGATCATATATTATTGAATTGCATTTTGGTTCCGGCAATTTCGTGATTCAACGACTCTAACTTTCTTGGAGGGAGCTAAATGCAAAAAGTAAAAAATTTAATCGTAACTCCAAATTGAATTCCGCTCGAACGTGATGCTACCTTATACAACCCCATTGTATTTTCCATGTTAGTAAGGGAATATTTATAAAAAATCGAGCACAAAAATATATCCATAATCCTTTCCAATTTCACTTGTGACTTCTAAGTAATCAATCATAAGTTACTCTAGAACATGTACTTGCGCTTTTCAATATTTTACTCAAAAAAATATTTATTTTATATTTTTACATTTAGGTAAGAATAACAAAAATCATGTGATTTGGAGCAATGAGCAATGGGGTAACATAATTTTGGACCACAATGTAATTTTTCAAGAATTTATAGAAGTAATCTATGTTTACTTTTGAGACCCTTCCGTTCACTCATACATGCCCAAATTGTAGAGTTGTAATTGAATATTATTGAATTGCATTTTGGTTTTGCCAATTTCGCGATTCGACGACTCCAACTTTCTTGAGGGGATCTAAGTCCAAAAAGTAAAAACTTTACTCGTGACTCTACATTGAAATATGCTCAAACGTGATGCTACCCTATACACCCCCCATTGTATTTTCCGTGTCTGTAGGAGAATATTTATCGAAAAATGAGCACAAAACCATATCCATAATCCTTTCCGATTTCACTTTATAACTTCCAAGTAATTAACCATAAGTTACTCTAGAACATTACCATCACTTTTCAATATTTCACCAAAAAAATATTATTTTATATTTCCATATTTAGGCAAGAATAACAAAAATCATGTAAGCTGGAGCAATGGTAATGGGGTAACACAATTTTGGACCACAATGTAATTTTCAAAGAATTATGTTACAAGCTCTTTCATTCACCCATTATAGCCCAATTTTCAATAACGTAATTGTCTCTTATTTAATTGCATTTTGGTTTCTCCAATTTTGTAATTCACCTCCTCTAAATTTATTCTCATGGACATAATTGCAAAAGGTAAAAGGTTAACATAGAGGGCAAAATATACTAGCACCGGCATTGTTTTCAGTCATATCGGTGCTACTGTATAGCGGGAAAATGGAAATTTTAAGTTTTTGTACAATATTTTTTAGAAATTTTTGTGAGTACCAGTAGCACCATCATAGGCACCAGTATGACTACCGGTGCTAGGTACTTAGAATATTTTTCTTCTCTTTGCTCTTGGGAAGAATTTTTTTTAAAACACTCATTTAAAGCAACGTCACGCAGCTGCGTTTGAAATGTTTAGCACCGGTATGATCACCATGGGCACCGTTTTCATACCGGTGGTACGGTGTTAAAAAAAACCCAACTTGGCCTAAGTTAGAGCACTAAAACTCTATCATATAAAACCCTCCTCTCCTAAAAATCCTCACTTCACCACCTCTCTCTGCCTCTGCCTCCTCTCCATACTCGGCCTCCTCCACCACCTCTCTCTCTCCACTGCCTCTCCCCACGGTAGCCCCACCTCTCTGTCGTCTCACCCTCATCCGCCGCCACACCCCTCCTTTGCCGCTCCAGCCATTCCACCTCTCGCTGCCCCTTCCGCCGCTCGTTCCCACCACTAGAGAAGGAGAAGCTCCACTTCCTAAGGTTCTTCATCACTCGCCTCCGGCAGGGTTTCTCGTCGGCGCCACCACTAGGGTTTCTCTCCGTTGCTGCCTCGACTCGCTGCCTCACCGCCTAAGGTTCTCTTTCGCTTGCCGTTGCTAGGATTTCTTGTCGCAGCCGCTCAGCTAGGGTTTCTCTTCGTTGCTGCCTCGACTCCGCTGCCGGCCTACTAGGATTACTTTTGCTATGTTGTTTCAGATCGAATTTCATCTCGCTAGTATTATGTTATTTTTAGATATATGTAATGAACTCTTTTGTGTGTGTTTTGTTTAGCGTATTGGTTTTTATGAATTTTTGGGTTTCATTCCGACCGGTGAGTTTATTATTATTGGACGAATTTTTTTTATTGATCGCCTATGTACTAGCACCGGTATTTCACCATAGGCACCGGAATTTTAAACATTTTCATACAGGTGCCTAAATGATTCGGTGCAAGAATATAGTTTCATAGGCACCGATAAATAGTACCGATGATGAAATATATTCTAGCACCGATACCACTTGTCGGTGCCTATGTAACTACATTCTTACACCGGGTTATTTAAGTACCAGTATGAAAATGCTCAAAACACCAGTGCCTATGTGTTGAAATAACGGTGCATGTGGAGTTCAAACACACCAATGTTAGAACTCAACTCGATTAGTACGTTTACACCCTACTAGTGTCATTGGCGCACTCGCTCGCTTTTATAATCCACCATGTTTTAAGCATCATATTGTGTTGATCTATAACTCATGAATGTTTCTTTCACCCGTGACATTTGATGATTAATTAACAGCGGTTAAGTTAAAGCGATTAAAGTAAATGATGTTTCTAATTGCGGCACGTACGTTAGAATTGACTTTAGATCTGTCTTCATTCCCCTTTTTATCTTGGGATAACTAAACGAATAATAATGTTCCAAACAAATATATTGTTTAACTTAGATTTGTGGTCACCTCGTATCTACATTGAGTGCAAAACATCTTTTTAATTTTATCATTGAGTACAATTTACCTAGTGCACTTTACAAATAAAAGAAATATTTAAATATGAATCATATCTCTAGTGGTGTTGGACCAGAGACCCATTTTACAGAAGGAAAAAAAATTTCACTTTTGACACCATGTTTTGGTATTAAGTTAAAAGAAATCATGTAGGCATATTAAATTTTCAGTTGAACTAAATAATGAGAATGTGTCTTAGTTTTAATACTTCCTCCTTCCCAGCTCAAACATCACACTTACTATTTGACATTATTCTCTGTTAAACTTTGACCGGATATTTGAGTAGATATATAAGCAATAATATAATCATCATGACGAGTAGTTTCTCAAAAGTAACTTTTTGTTTTCCGTTATTATACGTAGTTAAACATATTAACGGTTAGATAAGTTTGTTGATTAGTGTGAAAAATATTCTGTGTAATTTAAACTGGGACGAGGGAGTATGAATTGTCTTGTGTTGTTTTTAATCAATAAATTAAAGTAGTATTAATGTTTTTAATCAAGTAGTACTCTTTCACAATGATTACATCCAATGGCACAATTGAAAACATAGTAGATTCATGTTGAAATTCGATATCCAAATACACTGGTATCTCCGTGACTCTATTATTGTCTTATAATAAAAATAATAATTTTCTTTATTAGTATTAAAATTATTGTGAATAAAATTTTATTTTATTTCCTTAACACCCAATCTTTTGACCAAGATTAGATGTAAGATATAGATAAATGGACATCAAATCAGGCAGCGGATAAGACACAAAGAGGGTACGAAGTGAATACTTATTATCTGATTGAATTTTAAAGTGGTTTGTAATATTCGTAGAGCCATTTTATTATGCAAATATCTCATTTGAAATTTCACACTTTTTTTAAATCAACTTTCACAAACTAAGCTTGATTATAAATTTCAATAATATATAGGTAACAATATCGTCATTTGTGATAATTCCCTTCAACATAAGAGGATTGCTCTCCAGTTTACTCAAGAATGAGATTGCAGTGATATGTTGCAAGCTCATCATGATGGTGCAGTAATTTATATTTTTAAACTATCAATTTTTGTATGCTTCATTATACATAACTAAAAAGTTATCAACGGTCAAATAGGATGAGGGAAAATTAACAATAAAATAATATGGGTAATACAAATTAAAGTTGATTAACATCATGAATAAATAGTTTCTTCCCTCAAATTCTTGTTGCAGTGATCACTAATCCCTAATCCCTGAATTCTTAGTTATGTACTAATTGATCCTTACCGCTTACCAAACTTGGTAGGTTAAAATGAGATAACATCCGAGAACAATGAATGCACGTTTAACGTTACGCAATGTCATTAACTGAAGGGTTTAACGAGTTCCCAATCCTGTCAAATTACTCCCTCTATCCCAGCTGAACTTGCACTCTTGATTTTTTTTAATGCTATTCTCTATCAAAATTTAATCACATATTTAAATAGATATATAAACAATAATATTATCGTATATGATATTGTTCAATTCGTCGTAACAGGTAGTTTCTAAATATCAACTTTTTATTTGACATTATTATACTTAGATAAACATATTAACGGTCAAACGTGCCTCTTAAACGACGTGAAAAAGCAGTAGTGCAAGTCTAGATGGAACCGGAGGGATTGCAAGAAATGAAAATTTTATCATACCAAAAGTCCATTGTCTATCATAATTTTGAAACACAATCATACATCCATACATAGTACAATGGTACCAAAGTTGGACCGTTAAGATTCTCGAAGAGGGAGAGCGAGGAGACATTATTGGAAAATGGCAAGGGGGTAAAAAAGATTCACCCTTCAATTCTCAACCCTAAAAGAAGCAAGGTAAAAGAATTCATTCTTTCATACATTCAGGTGAACAAGAAGCATACAGGGTACCCTTATTTTTACTGCTGCCCTTGGCAAGGGCAGAACAAAGGGAAAGGGCCAAAGGCAAAAAGGAAATGATTGCTTGAATGAAAGGGGGCCCACCCCTTGCATAAGTCTCTCCATTTTTTGACTTGGGATCGGGGCCCACCCCCGGGCACCAGTGTCTTTATGGATTGAATCATAAAAAGAGCACCTCACGTGGAGTCTGAGCCAAAGGCTCTGTCCAACCACAACAAAAAGAAAAACACCTCTACTACTATTTTCTTTTTTTCCCAATATTAATTTTTCCTTTTTTATCATATAATTATTCGCCGTACTATTCATCATATACCAAAATTGGAGTTTTGGTTTTTGTTTTTTTATTATATGAAAGGTCATATTTTCATGGTTTGACCACACATGAGTCTCAACTCTCAAGTAATATCAATGTGGAAAACTTCAAGAATGTATACTATTAGATGTCTTGTTAGAAAAGATTTATTATTTCTAATGCTACAAACAAAGTTGATTATGGGGTGAAAGGACGAGTGGCTCTTCATACCATGAGAAGCATTCCAAAAGAAGAATATTTAATTTAATTGGTCGCAGTAAGAATGATAGTATGATGGATTTTGGTTTACGTCTGCCCCAATCAATGAAGTAAAAATAGAGGCTGTTTTGATGACAATGAAGCAAGAATGTGAATGAAATTGATACATGGCATAAGTCGGAGTTGATCTTAGTTCACATCCATTCCATTCCCAATCTATTTCACTAAACCCGCTATATATCTCATAATTTAATATACAATAAATTATTCATTATTCATCTGTTTTCATATTTATGTGCAATTTGTTTATATAAGTAATAATTAAACTATTACTATTAAAATTTATTCAGTAATAAGATGAATTTTAGGTGTTGTCGCGATCTAGATAAGTCAAATACGGTGAATTTGAAATGGGTACAGAGATCAAAGTAGGTGGTTGGGTGGGATAAAATTTTATATTGTTCTCGACTATTGAATGATAATGCGAGAATGAAAATAAAAAAAATTATGTGAAAATGAATATAAAAGAACCATAATTCACATCTACCATATCCTAATAATATCTCCCACATAAAGTCTTATTTAAGGCATGTGCAATGGTAGAGTCTCCTTTGGGACTCTTACCAATTTTATATATTATTTTTTCCAATCTCTCTCTTCCATCTAACCTTAAGAGACCACTTAAGAGTCACCCTTTTTCCCCCACAGTGGTAAGAGACCACTCAGCTTGATTTTCTCTATCCT
>JAUOBV010000010.1:1245734-1260430 GCA_032360425.1 Rubia occidens
CGTGAGTAGTGATTTTCATAGGTTTTGAGAAGATCTACGCGGTGGTGAAGTCAGATTGGCATTCCAAACTTAGGAGCAAGGCGGTAAAATGTTGCCCGTAGGCGAAAACTTGGAATGACCATAACTTTGCGCTCGGTGGTCCGTTTGGGGCGCATTTTTTTTATTCCACCTAACTTTTCGAGACGGAGGCGCCGGGAACAGCCGCAGGCGGTTCCCTGCCCTTATTTTTTAGAAAGGAGGCCGTTTTCATTTTCAAGCATTAATTTCTTCCAATTTCCTAATAATCGGCTAAATCTTGCGAGGCCCGAAATCGGTGCTCCATTTAGTGAAATGGGATTTTTTTGGATCAGGATACGGGTAAAGATGGGAGCTTGGGGTAAATAATTGCTTTTGTTTTTTTCTGAGCAGTAGTTAGTATTTAAGAGATGTGCTTTAAATATAAAAGTGGGAGGTGCTTTAGACCATATGTTGGTTGTAGTTGGCAATAGGCTTTTTAGCACCTAGAAGAGGTCTTGGGTTCTAAACCCACTCTGGGCGAATATCTATATATTAGGCACCAAAATCGTAGTTTTGCACCAAAACTACGGTTTTGCACCAAAACCGTAGTTTGAAGTCGAATTTTGGTATATCGACTTTGAAGTCGATATTCCTAATATCGACATTGAAGTCGATTTTTCAATTCTCGATTTTAAAGTCGATATTTGAAATGTCGACTATCCTACTTCTGGAATTTTTTAAAAAATAGCGATATTTTAGTCATATTAGTCCATGCAACTGCTACAGTGGGAATTCGCCCTGTATAATGTTACAATTTAATTTTATAGAAATAATAAAAATTGAAGTCTTTATCTCCCTTTTCGCCATCACTCACGGGCACCGTCACACCTCACCTGTTGAAAAAATCAGTTGTATCACCTAGAAACTACCCACATACACCACCATCCTGCCTGTCACCCCCAATCTTTTTCATCACACCCATCCAGTTGAAAATCTTAACCAATATGGACCTCTGTGGAAACCTCTTTGTCGCTGATTTGAACCACCCTTCCCATCATTGGACCTTCCCTTCCGGTCGCCTTCCCATTGACCTCTCCTAATGGCCGATCGAGGCACCGCGCCAGTGCTCAATCCGCTTGAGCAACAACGCTTGGTCGCTCGCGTGGGCACTCGATTCTATCGAGCGCCTGCTCCCCGTCGTATGCGCTGGCAAATGGTCCACCACCACTGACCAGCTATCACTATCATCACCGTCGATCAGTCACCGCCACCATCCTTGTTGGCTGGTGTCGGAAAACTTCCACAACACCTTCAACAAATTCCCCTTTTCATTTATCAAAATATAAAATCTAAAAACACATGGCGTGAGGTAGTAAAATACATGGCTTGATTTTGTATTCCACTTAATCAATGATATTGATAGCTCATTTGAAATAGGAAGAAAACAACCCCACTCCACTTCTTCATTTTCGTCAAATCTCGTACTAAACAAATATTTTACTTGAACTGAATTAAATTTTAAAAATAATAAATATTTAAATTATTTAATTAAAACTTAAATAAAATTTTTTATAATGGAACAAAAGTTTATAATCAAATAAATATAATAACTAAACTAAACATGACTTTAGTGGCTGATTTTAAACTAAAGATAAACTTGAAAAATGACACCAGCTAAATTGAGAGATGATTTGGGCTTGAGAGGTGCAGAAATAGATGTTGATTGAGATTGAGCGGCCCACCATGTTAAACTGTCACAGGCACAAGGCATAAATATTTAGGAACATGCCCTACAAACAGAGGCTCCTCTGCCCTTTTAGCCTCTAATTGCTTCCATTTTCTGTTGATTAAGTCACACACACACACACACTGTGTGTGTTTCTCGAGTGGTGCTAGTTGTGAGCCTGTGACTCCTACCAGCTCAGATTGCACCTGGGAACATGTTCATATTGTCTCTCAACGACACTCTATTGAACACCATCATTCCATGAAACGTCATATCAAACGGTTGAAATTTAATGATACTGTTGTATTGATCTGCATTCGAATTTCATCGGAAATAGAGAATGAGATATATTTTGGAGACTTATTTAAATTATTCTTTAAAAAAATCAATGTTCTAAATTATTATGTTAGTTTCTCGTTTCAATTAAGAGAGGTTATAAAAAGAATGGGTTCAAAATAGCGATCAATTCTTTTTTTTAAACCCTCACGTGCAGCAGGCACGAGTCCTTCACGTGTGCTTCAGTCTGGCCTAGCTAGCAAGCAATCTCAATTCACGACAGGAACAAGACAACAACGTCCTATCGTATCATTACACTTAAATCACTCTTTATTAAAGTCACAATGTCAATTGCAAATTAGAAGTTCTTAAACAATTTTTAATCAATAGGTACCAAGTACTAGGTATCAGCAAAAAATATTTTTGTTAAATAAACATAAACTTAGTACTACTTTTTTTTTGAAAAGATAAGCTTAGTACTACTAGTATTAAATAAGAAGTCTTCCTCATTATTTATTACTATTAATTTGAATAGGAATAAATACATTAAATAATTTATATAAAAATTCTAAAATTCTAAAAAAGTACATGGCGTATATATGGTTTGTTCATCCTGCATTTACAAAGTTTAAATTTTATGAAAGTGCATAATTACAATTAATATGTAATAAGTAATTGTTCGGTTACTGTTAAAAGATGAGTTGAATAATAATAAAAATCCTTGGTGTGTACAGTCCAATGGGCCATGGATGGCCCGTTATACTTGGCCCAATTAGATTTTGTCACCAAATATAATAATATAATAATGTGCACAAAAATTATTGATAAAAATCAAGTGACCTCAACAGCCATAGCGGGCCGTGGGTTTATTTGTCAATTTGAACGCACACGACAAAATTTATTAAACCTAATTTTTTGATGATTTTTTTTTGCATTGAGCTTATTTTTGTTATACAATTTTTTTTTACTGAATGAATTTATTTTTACTGATTTTCTAAAAAGTAAAAGATAAATAGGGAAAATAATTCGGTATCGACACATAACGAGACTGGACTGGACATGGTTGAACTGAAATGTAATGAATAAATTGAACTAAATTGAACTAAACTGACACAATCTGACTGAACTAAATCAAATGGACAATACTGAAACGAATTGAGCTAAATTGACTTGGACCGGATTGAACTGAACTAAGAGGGAACTGAACTAAACCAAACCTAATAAGACTGAACCAAACTGAACCAGATCGAATAAGAGTAAAGCGAGCTAAACAGGGCCAAACCAAAATGAGACAGAGAACTAAACCGAACTAAAATAAACCGACTAAACTTCATTGATATGAACTAAACTAAACTAAATTGAACATGACAAAACTAGATTGTGCTGAATTGGTTGAAATCAACTTCAATAAATAACATTGAAATTGATAATAAACATTAAACCTGGTAATATACATGTTATTATGTTACGATAGAATGACACTGATTATTAAAATGAAGAAAATATTATCGGAACTGAATTTATTTTATAGAGTTTAACTTAATTTGTTAAACTTCACTTATTTCTATTAAATTTCTCTTATTTTTTTGTAAACCGGATTATATATGTTAAATTGAATTTATTTGTGATGAATTTAAATTAGGACAAAAGACAAAAGTAATCCTAGGTTTTTGTGGATGTGGCAAAACAACCATGATTTAATCAAAAGTGCTCAAACAAGATTAAATATTCGTTGAATGTTACCATTATGTCCAACTAATACCAAAACTAATGTTAAAACTACAGGATCACTTTGACATTTTTCAATAGTCTAGAATCATTTTGATACTTCCAAAAAATTCAGAGTTATTTAAACATTTTAAAAAAAATATAAGATCAGTTTCTCACATTTCCCTTTTAACTCATTTATGAAGTTGGCTGAAAGCCTGAAACCAACTAAAAATAAGCCTAAAGCCTATTGATACAAGAAAAATAAGAGAAAAGCGCGTTTTTAACCTTATATTTTGGACGAAAGTATAAAAATGGCCTTGTAAAATTTGAAAGTGAAAAAATAAGCTTGAATTTCGTTGACCAAAATGTCAACAGTCAAATTGGGCGGAAATTGGTGAAAAGACCATGATACAGTTAAAAATTCAAAACAAATAAAAATCTTAAAAGACTTTAAATCATGCTCACTCCCACTCCCATTTCCTCCTTTCCCATTTCTTCCCTCTGCCTAATCCCCCCATTTTCTCCGCCTTCACTTCTCACCTCCGCTCCTCCTAACACCACCGCTCCTCCTCCGCCTAATCCAAGCTTTCCTCACTCCGCACCAGACCTGGGTCCCATAGAAATCTCATATAAGATTCTCCCATTTTTTTTGTTTGCGATGACCCCACCAGCGCCGGGTTGCTGTAATGGGTCACCGCCTGAACAATCGCTCTCACACTTTTCACCAAATCACCTATCTTGAACAAGCAGGAGCCCACGAACACGCTGTCGCAGTTTAGCTGCATCTTCAGCGCTCCGTCTGCCGACAACAAAGTGGACCATGAGGTATGCATCACTAGATCGTATGACGCATGAATGTTCTTCGCGAACGTGAAGACCTCATCGTCTTCCATGTTGCGGAGAAGCCGGATGTTGCCCATCACGGAGTAGATATAGTGCACCCATGGCCGGCTCTAGGGCAGTGGGGGCAGTGCTCTCGCACTAGGCCCAAAATTCATAGGGGTCCAGAAAAATAATTTTTAGCCCACATATGTATCAGCTTTTTGTTTCTTTTTTCTACTTTACATTATTAATTGGGCCTATATTTTTCAATTAAAAAAATAAGTGGCACTGCCCAATTATGTAGTACTAAAATTATTGTAATAGGGCCCAATTAATTGTTATGAGATGGGATAAGTTCACCATGGATTGACACTATTTTTTTTCCAATTTGCGATTAAATTATTCATACTGAAAATCGGTGAACTTTAAATTTTGAGAGATCATTCATTCATTTGGGAGTACTAAAACTAATGTACCACTAAAAAGTTAAAACAGACCATAGTTCTAAAATTAATCGAGCCAAATAATTGTTTTTTGAACATTCCAATTATATTAATGGGTATTTTAAAAAATCATCAATTGTAAGAGAGGAGCAAAAAAAATACTCACTCCGGTTTTTTTTATATATTGACACTCTTTCCTTTATGAGACAATTTTTTATATTGGCACTTCCTCTTTTGGTAAATACTAGATTGTTTTCATCCACACAATTTATCTTTTACTCTCCCAATACAATCTTCTCCACTCATTTCACTTTTTTAAAAAAGTGTGCCATTTCTTTGGTGCCAATATTAAGCAACCAGAGGGAGTTTTAATTTTTTTGATTTTCGCACAGGGCGTTAAACTAGTTTGGACCGGCCCTGGGCGCACCGCCTCAATGATGTTCCCAGTGTGGCCTCCCCCTTGGTACAGATCATGGCAGCTCCCCTCGGATGCGGCGGAGCTCCTCGCCGAGGTTGCAGTAGCCACACACAAACGAGATGCGAAAGTTGTGTTTGTTGCTTTGGTTGACGTCGTCGACGAGGGTCAGAACCTCATACTTGTCGACGTAGTCGATTTCGATGGCTTCCAAATCCAGGTCTCCACGAAATACTCGATTAGGGCCTTCGCCATAACTTGAATCGCTGGCCACAAACTTGGCAACCAGTGAGGAGTTGGCTAAGATTCTCCCATTTTCGTCGTTTCCCGTTGGGATAAAATAGTTTTAATTCAGGGGTATAAATATCTTTTCATATTTGGTCAATGATTGAAATTTTGAGTCAACGCCGGAATAGAGCAAAATAGGTATAACTGCACAATTTTACTAAAACATAGGGTTAGTTTTGCACTTTCAGATATTACAGAGTTACGGAGATGAAATTTTCGGGTTGCATTAATCGGATCATAAACTTATAACTACTGCACGTTACATAAAATTTAATACTGCAACTAAAACATTTATCTTTCTATGATTTTAGTTCAACCCTGTCTTTTTATATGTCTATGAAAATACGATTTTTGCCAAAACTTTATCACCAAACAATGTTCAATAAAGCAAAACCAAAACCAAAAAGAAAAATAAGCCAACGGCCTATGTCATTAAAACAATGTTTTTTAAAAATAATTTGGACATGGATCAGGGAAGATCATATTTCGTTTAACAAACAAATGCATCGTGAATAACAAGTTAATAAACTGATTCTCTAACACTGACACACTTTCTTTTTTGAGATGATTTTTTAATATTGGCACATTTTTCTTTTTAGCAAATTCTAGATTATTTTTATCCACTTATTTTACTTTTTACCATTTCAATGAATTCTCAACCACTCATTATACTTTTCTAAATTCTTGTGATAAAAGTAAGCGTGCCAATATTAAAGAACCGGAGGGAGTATGGATTTCCTACCGAAGATTGCACACACTCGTGATTCGTGAACACCTCTCGTAATTTCTAGAAACAGTATTTCCACTTTTTCCTATTGATTCGTCAAAAGCCCAAAGGACAAAAAACCACACGCTGCCAATCAACTAATCGCCTAGAATGGCTAGAGTGAGAAAATGGTGGCCTATTTCAAATCTAGCCCCTTCATTAATCATATGGACAGTTTCTGCTCTTTCTTTCTACACTGCCTTCCTACTGGTTCTCCGCAATTCAGACTCCTCAGGTAATTGATTTTGTTTCTGTTTTTCTGGATTTTGTAGCTGGGATCGGTTGATTAGAAATGGGTTTTGATGGGTTTGGAGTAAAGTGAAGTTCTTTATGGGAAATTCTGCATCCCTTTGTCAAAGAAGGAAGTAATTTATTGCTGTTATGAACTGAATCTTTGAAGATTTATTGAATTCATGAATCATCTGGGGTGATGTTATTAAGTTGATCCATCTTTGCATGTAACTGCTATAGTCAAGTAAGGAAATAATCAAATGATGTTTCTAGAAACAAATATCTGATAGGGTCTGAACTGAAAGTTTGGATTTTTATTTGGTTAGGATCATCGATGTCTAATGTAGATCGGAGAGCGAAATTGTATGATGAATTGTCAAGTGAGTTGGATAAAAAGGGAGCTGCTTTCCTCAGAAATGGCGAAACTTCTCAGTCATTATCGATATCAGATCTTTTCACAGTAAAAAATGGAGCTGTGATACCGGTGCTTAGGGTATGAGCGTGAGAAAATCTGGTCTCTTGTGGCTGTTCGTGTATCTTTCCAGTGCTAAAAATGAACTCTTTGGTTGCTTATACAGGCAGCGAATCCCCCGGTGAGAGCCAATGTTTTGTATCTGAGCCCTCAGTACTCTGTTCCTATAGCGTAAGTTTACAATGCCTTCATTGTCTACAAGTGTGTTTTGTCTATGCTTTTCAGATATGAAAATGAGAAGTTCTGTAGGACAGTTAGGATTTTTAAACTTTGTGTAAATGTCTTTGATAATTAGGATTCTTTGTTTCAACTTCGAATCGTGTAGATCTCGGTATGCATCTCTGTCTAGCATGATGGCACACTGTTTTATTTCTTCTTAGCAGATTTTGGACCTAGGTGAACTAGCAGGGGAATGTTCGCTTAATGAAGCAATGCTAGTTTCAGCTTTTAGAGAACAACGGTAGGTAGCAAAACATGATCAAAGAAATAAGATCAGTTCTCTGACGTGTTTTGTTTCCTTAGATTTATCCCAGTTGAGCCAAGCAATCTGTTCAGGCTATTAATAATTCTAGTTTCAGGGTTTCAGGGGGAAAAATCTGGAAAAAAGAGAGCACTTAGTGTCTTTATCATTTTTGGACCATGAAATAATAATCACACAGCATTAGTATTGTGAGACCACAAGACACAAGTAGTCCCCTACGAGTCAACTATTCAGAATGGAAATGGTTAATTTTATGTGATCTTGGCTGACTTTGGGGTTGAGATTGGTGAATAGTGCTCATTAGCAGCTAAAGTTTAGATATGTGAGTGCATATTTTGTATTTCTAAGTGCTTGTTAACTGTTATCTGCTTTGCTTTTGCTAGAGAAATTTTTCTGTCTTCCCTTCAAGTTGTCAACCTGTTATCATCATTATAACAAGCCTGTAAGGACGAGGCGAATGAAATGTTCAACTTTTCATGCCTAATTCAGTTTCTTGCTGTTGCAGAACTTTGATTTTCATCACTTGTTTATTTCGTATTGCTTTTGTTTTGTCCCTTCACATTTGATCTGAACCACATCCTTATTTTCACTGCAGGGAGGCTGTTCAGAAAACATTCACTCCCCATTTTGACAAAGGTGAGTTATCTTCGTACATCATAAGAATGGATCAAGAGTTCTTTCGAATCTTTGCATTAGAGACTCTGCATTTTCGAGAAAAAAAAATTCACTTTAATGTACCTATTGATCATTTCGAGTCAGAACCAACGTTCATATTACTAATGGCTGGTATTCTTATGATTTCCTTGTATAGTGATCTGGTTTCAGAACGCTACTTTGTACCATTTTAGCATGGTGCATGCTTCAAACCACATTTCATCCATTCCTGCCTCAGAAATACAGGTGATTGACATAACATGACTGATCTTTAGGTTCCATTTGCATGCTATTGTTTGAATGCTCGATGGTGCTCAGGTCCACTTGGTTTTTCAGATTGAAGCTGAAATAAATGCTGTTAGAGATGTTGCCAAGAATCTATGCCCGTTGAAGATTTCGTTGGATAGAGTAGTTTTGACTTCTACCGGAGTGCTTCTTGGTTGTTGGCAGGTTTCTTTCTTCCCTTCTTCTAGCAATCGTCTCCTCTTCACATCTTTCTGTTACAAACACATGCTATCGCTTATTGTTTAGGATATACTATGCCCACCTCGTAATTGGAGAGGTGAATGTCAGTATTTCGTGCCAGTGTCCTAGATTTTTCGATCTCTCGATATATAGGCCATAATCAACTCTCTGAAAGTTTCGACTTTGCTGTCAATTAGACTATTGCTGATTTTGTGTGTTCTCATACATTCTGGAAGGAGATGTTAGTTATATAGCTACTGATGATTTTGTATAAGAAACATGCTACATACTGTGTATGCTTTGTATCTAATCAAGAATTTAGTTGCACTAATAGTACCTGGCATCAAAATCTTTGCAATTTCAGTCTGGCGTTTGTTATGACTATTTTCATTTTCAGGTCATCTCTGGTTCGGATCCTGTTGTCATTCGTGAGAAGCTGAGATCTGCTCTTCCACGAGCACCAAAGAAACAACTTGTAAGGAGCTGACTCATCTTCTCCGTTTATAAACAAAGTATTGGAAACAATTTTCAGTCGAATGATTTTTCTTAGTGATGAATGGTTTAATCTAGCCTAGCAAATAATACAATCTGTAGTTGTAAGTAAATCTTTTACTGAACTTTTGTCTGCAGTATGATCCAGCTATTCTTCACACGTCACTTGCAAGGCTACTTGGTCACCCGACTAACTTACCCGAGGTAGCACTCTTTCATCCATCTAAACTGCTATCTTAAGCTTTCTCAAAAACATTTAGATGTATGTTTTGTTGCTCTGAGGACAATTGTATTTGCCAGAAGTAATTAAGCCACACGAGTAACTGATTGAAACTGTCTTTCATAAATCACACCGATGTTAAAGAGTGCTTTCATAAAAAGCTACTCCCTCTGTCCCTCTATTTTTGTCCTACCTGCCTTATTCGGTGTCCCTTTAATAGTGTCTTACTTCTATATTTGGTTAAATTTTTGGATGTGAGAAAAAAAGATGAAATATTTTTTTTTGTTCACAAACCATTTTTATGCTATTTGAATGACTTTAAACAAATGACATTTTTTTTGTGGTAAGACAGTTATAGAGGGACGGAGGGAGTAGACATTTTCTCACAAGGTTAGGATTTTGTTGATTTGAGTGGATTTTTGACTTGGTTTATTATCGATCATGGTCGTTATTTCCTCCTTGCTTTCAACAGGAGCAGAAAGTATCGGAATTGCAGTTTCTCCACGAGCTTGTTAATGAGCTGAGCAACCAGCTTCATGGCTTTCAGGTAAGTAAATCCCTAGTTCTTGTTCTTCGGAGATAAATGGTATCACGATGCTTAAGATGGCTCTCAGCCAGGGTAGATTAGCGTTGCTCTTATGATGCATGTACTTCCGGGTATCGAAAGGCTTACTGTTTCATTGTGCTTGTCCAGGCAACAGTTTCTGAGCTATGGTATGTAGAAGAATATGATGTATTGGCACTTGCAGTGGATGGAAAAATGAAAGCTCACAAGTTTCAACTTGGCTGTTCTACAACCTGAGGAGGATTACAACATATATACCTTAGGGGATTTAAGAATGGTCATTGAATCTGCGGATCAACACTGAAGACTTCAATGACCATTCTTTTCAGTTCAGATATCATCAGATTTGGGATCAGTTTCATGTTATAAATAATTGTCCTTCAAGAAACGTTCAGGACCATGACAATCTATAAAAAAGGTGGTCAAATTGTATGGCATTCAAATCAAGTATGCTATATGCTTATTTCCAGATTTGTTGAAATATACTGAATAGACATGATCTATTGATTCCTGAATCTCAAATCTGTGTTCTTTTTCTAAGTAAACATAAAACCCCATCCCCCACTCTTCCTTGGCCAACTTCAGGAAGAAGCAAATCATTATCCAAACCACCATAGTTAAAAAATTCTACTAATTAATTGCAATAGTTGATGAAAGAGTTTTTTTTAAGAATAAAAATATATTAATTATAATAACTGGAATTATTACAGTGTAGTTGCATACAATTTAACATATTAGCTGCAGTGTGCTTCATTGTCAGTACACTTCTTGGAACTTCCCTGAATCTTGGGCAATGGAAAGTTTTTGCATAGGAGCCTGATTTCATCCACTATTGCTGCCGCCTCTACCGGCGGGGTTTCCGTCATGTTGTTGAGCAGCCTGATTAAGGTTTTCAAATCGGACCAAACATGCAGCTGCTCATATCCTTCTTTAAATGCGTGATGTAGTCCCTAGATGCAAGCTTTAGCAAGTAGTGGGGAAGAGGTTGTAAATGGCTGCTATGCGTGGATCCTTCCTTCTGTAAGCTTGGTAGCATTATCCAAGCTGCTAAACCGTGCCATCTATCTTTCCAAAAAAACCCATCAAATTTTAGGGTCGGCCATATTTGGCATCATCTAGTTCCGAGTTGGAAGACTGCTGCGCGAATTCAGGTATGTCCACGTCTTCTATGTCGATGCCTGTTCCTTCTTTTGTCAAATTCTACCTATACTCTTGCGGATGAGATAGAAAACAACATGAACAACGTTCAGTATGACATCCAATGTGGGGAGATAGAAAACCACTGGACAACGTTCTGGATGTCATCCAATGTGGGGAGAAGGTAAGTTGATTGATGTTTTGTATTCTTGATTTGGTTTCTCGTTCATTTGTTTAACTTATGGTCGTTGATTTTGCTGAACATTGAAAACCTCACAAGCACCATTGAAATACACAAAGAGCTGCTAGAATCTATGCCAAGGTTGGCCCCCATTTGGTGGGTGAGTGGTTGGGTGTTTTCTACTAATAAACAAACTTTTAGCTCCCTACGCGCTAGTAAGAGAAATTTGATTTACCTGAGACATCACTACTATCAGCTGCAGAAGAAGTTGACGGTACTAACTCTATCCTGTTGAGTTTTTTTTGTTGCCTAATGCTCACTTTTATAAATCTTGAAAATGGATACCTGGTACAGTAGATGGAAACGAAGAAGAACAAGAAGGAGCCGTTAAATTGGAGGCACTGAATTCTGCTGATTTGAGATAACTTGATCATGTTCTTTACTTGTATAACTTTATCTGGATGGTGGTTTGATTTGTTCTTTAAGATTCAGGATTTAGTGCCAACAAATGCATATAGCATTCAAGAACCTGGGATCAGGTCTTTATGTCTTGGATTACATTTATAGATATACACTCCATACTTTAGCCAATTGCCTAGGAATCTTGTTAAGAAATAGATGTAGATTAAGAAGAACGTCCTACTTCCATCATATGATTGTCATCTTTGAAGCTGATTCTCATGAGATTTTCCACCAATTTTCTCAGCAGAAAGTTGCCTTTATGTGCATCTCCTAATTATCCATAATTTTCTCCCCATAGGCCCTCAATCTTTGCATCAATTACCGCACTGATTGCATCATTTTTTAAAATTTATCCATGGTGTGCGAGTTATTCTTTTAGATGACTCGAACGTGAAACCTGATTACAATTCTAAAGTATGGAGTGTATATCTATAAATGTAATCCAAGACAAAGACCCGATCACAGAGTCCTGAATGCTTTGTTGCCACTAAATCCTGAATATTAAAGAACAGATCAATCCACCATCATGATAAAGCTATACAACAAAAGAAACATCAAAGAACATGATCAAGTTATCTCAAATCATAATTCATTGCCTCCAATTGAACGGCTACTTCTCCTTCGTTTCCCGTACCAGAGATCCATTTTCAAGATTTAAAAATGAGCATTAGACAACAAAAATTTAAAAAACTCAACAAGATAGCGTTATTATCATCAACTTCTTCTACAACAATAGTAGTGATGTGAATGTCTCAGGTAAATCAAATTTCTCTTACTAGCGTGTAGGGAGCTGAAAGTTATAGAGTTGATTAATAGAAAATACCCAACAGCTCACCCACCAAATGACAAATGGGCTAAACTGAGCATAGATTCTAGCAGCACTTTGAGGTTTTCTATGTTCAGCAAAATCAACTACCATAAGTCAAAGAAACGAACCACAAACAAAATCAAGAATACAAAACTTCAATCAACTTACCTTCTCCCCACATTGGATGTCATACAGAGCTGTCTATGTGGTTTTCTATCTCATCTGCAAGAGTATAGGTAGAATCTGGGGTGGATTAGTCTTCTTCTTTTCTTTTGAGCGTCTTCCTGGTCTTCTTCTTTTTGATCAGGCTGCACCAAAATGGAAGAACAGGGAAGGCAAAATTGAAGAACAAGATAACAAATTCACGCAAATCGAAGAAAGTTACGAGACAAATTTTGATCGGAAAAACCAACCGGATCTTCAAGTTGAGGTAGCTACGGCGTGGAGCATCGCCCAAAGAGCGGGCGATTCCCTCGGTCACGGCCCGCCCTCTCGCTTCTGGAACTATCCTCCTCCTCCTAGTTAGACAACAAAATCATAAATCATAAACCAAAAGATTATGAAAACTTGAAGAAAGAATCGAATTATCAATGAGAGATATCATCTTACAGCTCAATCATGTTGCTGTCGCTTTTCGATCTTCTTCTCCTAGCCAATTTTCAATTTCGATTATTGGCTGCAGCTAACAAAATGGGAAATGGGGCAATTTCGATTATTGGCTGCAGCTAACAAAAGGGCGATTAATATAGGGTGGGGGATGCCGGAACAGAATGGTCAAGGAGGCAGGTAACAGTCATCAATGAAAGTTTTTTGTTTCTCATTTAAGAGAAACCAAACAAAATTTAAAGAAAGGACAAGTAATAAATGCAATAGTAAGAAAGCTACTCCTGTTGAGTTCCTCGTTGATTTGTTGAGACGTATTCGAATTAAAAATTGCAATGCGATCATTACCCTATCAAATATTACTATGATGCCCTAGATAATTCTATGGAGTTAGGAAATTGCACCCATTTATTTCTCAACCATGGCGAAATAGGACATAGGCGATATCCTGGATCGCAGCAAATTTTGTATGTTAGGAAATAAGTATGTTGTGGTGCCCAATCATACTTTGACAAGTGTTAAATAAAGTGGGCCCATCACATATTAATTTGTTTTATCTTTTTTTAAAAACTTATTTAACACTTGTCAAAATATGATTGGGCCATCACCCCCAACATACTTATTTCCCAACATACAAAATTTTTCCTCAGTTCAGCAGGTTATCAGCATTCAGATACTTGAAAACCAAGAGGAAAATATTTGAAATAATAGGTCTGAAGGAAAGCTTACAGATAGATGAAGAGGCACATTTTCTTCCGCAATTCTTATTGCCAGCCTTCAGCAATGGCTGTTTTTCCAGCACCAGTTCACCAAGAAAATAGCGTTATTCTTTGTTCTTCTGCAAACTATATGTACAATTCTCCAAACTTCAGTTTCTCGACCAGTTATAGAGTCAATAAGACCTTCACTGGCCCGGGCAGTAAGATCCACACAACTGATCCAGGGGCGATTTCTCTGTACCATTTTCAACAGCTTTCGAAGAAGTTCTCGCAAGTGTGGTTATCCCCGTAGTTGAATATTCACTAGCCCAGATGAGTACAGCAGGTGGGACTCTGCCATCCAAGTAATTTTCATTTGCCCCTAATCTGAAATAGAAGTGTAATTTTCCCCAAAATTGTTCCAGATGCCAAAATCATTGGCAACCACTAATAAACAGAGAATTTTTTTACAAGTGGAAGCTGCAAATAAAAACTTTATCATTCAGCATTGACTAAACACAGAGCACTTTGCCAAAGTAGAATTTATCACAAGCCTTTTAGGCACAGATCTCATGCAACATAAAGAAGCATCACATATGAACACTTCACTCAGCAACGTGCAACCGGACTTACTGATACCCTCGATCTTGGTTTTAAAATGCACGATGCGCTAAAATGCGCTAGGGCCAATATTAGAATAATGCGCGGCGCGATGCGATGCGAAGGCATCACGGATCGATGCGCTACCTATTTTCTATTCAATATATATAGCAAATATCAAATT
>JAUOBV010000010.1:1278471-1290691 GCA_032360425.1 Rubia occidens
GGCACAATTATAAGCTACATCGACTTTTGTTTGCATAATTATTTGCTTTGGGCATAATTATTATTTAAAGATATATGAGTTAATAATATATAGTTTAAAGAATAATTAATTTGGGCTAGTAATTTAAAATTTTCTTATTGGATTTGTGATCAAATCCCAAAGTTTAATGAATTAATTTTTGGGATTGAAATTTATTAATTAATTATTATGCTATAAAATCTCTTACCGGTTATCCGGTTAGACCGATTACAAAATAATAAAACTGATAAAGAAACCAATTAACCGACATAACCGGATAACCATAACTAATATTAACCGATTAACCAATTAACCGGTAAACCGAATTAAATACCGGTTCGGTTTTGACCAGTTATCAATTTTCCAGATTTTTTCACACCCCTAAGTGTAGCACGCTTCTTTTTTTGAAAAGTACTTTTATAACTCTATCTAGTTAACATAAGTGCTAATATAACATTTTGATAGCTGAAAGTGTAGATATAACTATACCTAGTTGATGTAAGTGCCAATATAACCTTTTTCGACATCTGAAGGGTTGATTCGATGGAAAAGTCAATTTTAACCATATATAAATGTACTGATATAACCCTATAAGTTTTATGAATTTGCTGATATAACCCTATCGGCGGTTGTTCGGCGGCGACTGTTCGGCGGCGACTGTCCGGCGGAGGTTGTCTGGCGGCGGTCCGGCGAACTCAAATTCAGATTTTAACACTAAGTATATTTTGGACATTTTACATACAGTCAACGCCGAAAATGAAAGTCAATGCCAAAATGGGATCTTAGGGTTATATTGACACTTACATTAACTAGTTAGGGTTATATTTGCACTAAAAAGCATTATATTGGCACTTATGTCAATTAGATATGGTTATTAGCATATATCCTTTTTAAGGGATAAATACATTTATAACCCTAATTTTAGGTTGAAAGTGTCAATATAACTCCGTAATCTCAGAAATCGCTAATCTAACCCTAACTAATTACTATATGTGCCAATCTAACCCTAATTTTCAGAAATTAGTGCCGATATAGCCAAAGTACCTAATTTTGACATTGACCAATAAAATTCAAGCAATGATAAGATGGAATTGACAAAATTACTCTTCTCTCTATCCTTTCCTCTCCACCACCTCTTCTTTCTTCTTGAAATTTATTTTCCCCATTCCTTACCCAGCCACCGCTCGAGCCCCACCACCCTGCTGCCAACGACCACCCCTGCTACCCCCTCCATTCTCTCTCGTCAGCATAATCATCTTTCATCTTGAAATTTGTTCTCCCCACCCCTTACCCAACCCGATCGTCTTCCCCACCTAACTAACCCCTCCATTCTCTCCGATGGGATATGACTGGCAAAGCACGGTCTTCTTCTTCAACACAACGGTCTCTTTCTCCCTCCGCCACCATTTCTCGCCCGCCCCCACCCCATCCCCCCCCTTCCCAACCTCCCTACCCCCCATACCCACCCTCTCGTACCAGTAGATTTTGAGATCCATGTCAACGGTCGACAGACTCAGCTTTTGACGGACTGAGCGACGTGACAGACTCAACGACGGACTTCGTGACAGACTCAACGATGGGCTCAACAGTTGACGCAGGCTGAGTCACGATGGACTCAACGCCTGAAGAACGGCCATCTTCAAATCAGTTTCAAGGTCGACTCAGTTCCGGTTCAAGGTTGACGCGGTTCAAGTTCCTGGGTTTAGGTCGGTCCGGTTCAGGGTAGACTCGGTTCCATGTCCGGGTTCAGGCTGAGTCAACTCGGTCAGGTTCGCTGACCAGGTTTAACTCGTGGGCTGGGTCGACTCGGTCAGCTACAAGACTCGCCGAGACTCGGGTATCCAGGTTACTCTCTCACTCAGGAGTATCTCCTCTCATTGCTTGCATCAAATTCGCGATGGCGAATGGAGGTCACCCCAGTTTTTTATTGATGTGACAGCGTCATTTCCACCGGTACACCTTTGGGAGACAGTGGCGAGAATAGGGTATGATATATTTTTTAAAGTAATTCTGGTTTGCGTATTTCCGACGATGTCATCCATTCTTGAAATTTACTGGCGAGGCATGGTTGGGATGTAGGAGTATTTCTGTTTTAATTTCTTTCTCTTTACTTTATTTATTTTTACTTTTTGGGGTGGGGGCTATTAATTTTGGTGTTGTTATTTCTTTTGGTTTAGTGATTTACTTTTCAAGTTTTTGATTTTTTTTTCTTTTCAGATTAAAAGGGTGGATTTTAAAATGATTTTTTATTTTATTTTAAAGTGTCAAGGTAGGAATTTGTCTCTGTCAATGTATTTTTCTGGCAGCCCGTAGTCCAGTAAAATTTAGTTGACTTCAGATATGATATCCAAGGAGAATGTGAGGAGAAATCCAAGTCATAGTTATTTAAACAACGAACTTTTGGTGATACAGTTTTTCTAAGGATTTAAATCAGCTTTGTAGATTTTGGACCAATAGGCTATACTAGCCATTTATATTTCTAATCCAATTTAATTGGTCTTTAGAGCCTTTTGGGGACAAGTTAGAGATAATTCAACGCAATATAAAAATTTCTATACACCGATGAAAAATATCTTTGTCTTTTAAAATGACTGGTTTTAGTCTCCTAATTTAGGAAAATAGAACTCGTGGGTTAAATGGAGATTGGATGGATCTTTAGTGGGGGAGCTTCATATATTTTGTTTTGATTGTCATTGATTTTTGATCGGTGTAGATGGAATATTTTGTGTGTGTTTCATTTGATACTTTGCCGTGTTAGTTCTGATGGTAGTCTCGAAACGAGATTATTGTGGCTACCCTAAGACTACACGGTGACAACCACTTATGATTGGTATGCCCTTCTCATTGCTACATAGGCCTTTGCTTAGTATTGTAACAATGATGAGGGTCTTGTGTATATATCTTTTAGCCATTTGAGACCTTAGTTTAGAATTGTATAATCTAGTTAGCGTGTCAAATGTAAGCCTTCGGGCATCGCTTGATGTAAGCCATTTTCGGCAACAACCGATCTTTAATAGGAAAGGGCCGGGAACCCTATAAACCCGATTACTTTTTTTAAAAAAAATACCATTATCTAGAATAATATATTCGTTTGTTTCCCCTAATACTCTTTTAAGGTTCCCAATGTTAGATTGACACTTTCGAGCAAATAATATGGTTAAGAATGCACTTTCATATTATACAGGATTATATTGACATTTTCAACCAAAATATAGGGTTATTTTAGCACTTTCTAAATTAAATTCAGCACAAATAAACTAAATTCAACACTAATAGATTAAATTTATTACTGAATAAGCTCATCTGTATTGGGCTTAATATGGGAAAGAAAAAGTGCAAGAATTAGAAAATAAACGATAGAGGTTGATTTCTTATTTGATTACAGAGAGGGTGTAAACTACAAAATAGATTTATTGTAACAATTTTCTTGCAAAAATTATTATTTTTATTCATGAAATAGAAATCGTTCCAATATGTGATTATTTTTTAAAATTCAAACACATTTTATTAGATGTCTAACTTAAATTAATGTATAATGTTTTAATAAAAATATAGTTTAAGTTAAATTATACAATAACCGCATTTCATAAAAACACTTTTTTTGTAATGTTAAAATGATAATGCTATTTAAAACACATACTAAAAATTTTTAGTTTTCTTTGTAGTTAATATATAAAATATTAAATTATTATAATTAAGCATTTAAGGATAGTAATAAGTTTTTTTTTTACATTATTTGTTGTAATTTTAGATTCAGACACATTTTATTATATGTCTAATTTAGATAAATGCACAATTCTGAAGTAAAAATATAGTAATATTTAATTATAAAATAATTGGAATATCGGTTTTCATAATTAGAACACTTAGGCCCCGTTCTCCGGATATCATCTGCAGTTATTTATCCTATAAAAATTTTAGTTCACCGAAAATGAGGTCATCTTCCAAGTTGTATAAAAAAAAATTATTGATGAATTTTAGTTTAATTTAGTCATATTACTAATAATTTCAATAAACTTATTTTAATTTAGTTCTCAATTCAATTCAGATAAACTCTATACAACAAGACATTAATTACTTTAGTGCTATTTAAAACACATACTGCAAAACTTTATTTTTCTTTTTCAGTTAATATATAAAATTATTATGATTAAGAAAATTTTCTACTAATACAAATTATCTAAAATTAAAGTCAAAAGAAGTTGACCTTTTCTTTTTTTTCTAGAGTAAATGATTAAGGAAAAGGAAACTTTTTCAAAACAATAAGTTCCGAAAACAGTAAGGAAAAGTAAATTCTTCCGAAAACAGAAAGGAAAAGGAAACGGAAAATTTTCCGAAAACAGTAAGGAAACGGAAATCCAACACCTTCGCCTCTATATATATCTAGCAGAGCAGAAATTAACATTTCATCATTCATTCATTCTCAGAAGAAAAAAAGCTCTCAAAAGTTATGGATTGTTGGAAGAAAGTGAAAGAACTCGGCTCCGGATCTTACGGCACGGTGTCTCTGGCGTATCCATCGGCATATTCCAATTACGCCGTCGCCGTCAAATCTGCGAATGACGACCTCGCCGTTGAATCGCTGGAGAGAGAGGCTCAAGTTCTGCGCCGTTTAGCCGGAGAACCAAACATCGTGGAATGCATCGGCGAGGACTGGAGCGTGGAGAACAACAAGCCGACTTACAACGTTCTCCTGGAGTACGCCCCCGGCGGAAGTCTTCAGGATCTCATCGAGGAATCCGGCCCGATGTCGGAGATGGAGGTTGCGTGCTACGCAAGAATGCTGCTCCGAGGGCTCGACCAAATCCATTCCCGCGGACTCCTTCACTGCGATCTCAAGCCGGCAAACGTGCTCGTGTTTCCCCGTCCGGGAGAGGGACTCATCAGCGAGCTTAAACTCGCGGATTTCGGGGTCGCGAAGTTTTCCTCGGAGGGGGTGATCAACAGGTTCCCGACGTGGGAAGGTTCCGGAAAGAGATATTACAACCGGGGGACTGCTACGCATGCTTCGCCTGAGTCGATAGCGCGGGGCTACCACGGGGCCTGCGCGGATGTATGGGCGGTGGGGGTGATGGTGTACGAGATGATGACGGGAGAGAGCATGTGGAAGTGGAATGGGAATATGGAGGATTTGTACGATCAGATTTTGTCTGCGGGATCAATTCGACTACCGCGGGATCTTTCTGGAGATGGAGTGGATTTCCTGTGGAGGTGCCTCGCGACAGATTACATGGCGGATAGATGGAATGCGAAACAGTTGCTGGTGCATCCGTTCATAATGAAGTACGACGTTGATTTCAGAAGGATGGTGTACGACGTTGATGTGAATCGGAAGGGAAGAAATAGGCGCACGTGGATATCGGAACGGGATCTCTTCTCCGAGAGGACGATGGAGCCTGCTGCATCATGTGCCTACACGAACACGACGATGGGCATCAGCTGTCAACCTCAGCTAGTATGAATAGAATAGATAGGATGTCTAATTTTTTTTATGGAGATTGACTGAAGAGATCTATGAATTGTTTGTAAGATCGTCTGCTGACATGTATAAAATGTTTTTGAGGTTGTCTGTGATCGGAAGTGTTTGGATTTTTCTATATTTGGCGGTTGTTTGTTTAACAAGTCTTGTTCTTTCTTATTCTGTTTGGTTATTGATTCATGAAAGTAGGTTCTACTAACCGGTTCGTGTATGAAAATCAACTTAATTTGGTTCTTTCTTTACTTCTCTGTAATCTGTATTCTGTAGTTGAGATGGATCAGATTTATACAATAAATATGAACTATTAAGTGTACTACGTATACAAGACCAGAAGCGGAATAGTGTGACCTGTAAGAACAAAAATGGTAATGAACCAATGGTAACTAACGTACACACGTGTTTACAAAGGAAGCCTATGAATGTATAGAATCAATCTGATCGGGATTGATAACAAATCCATGAACCTGTCCTGATCGGCCGAGAATGCTACTGCGAGATCTGCTTCTTTCTACCGGTGGTCTCTCTTGAATATGGGGTGGTATTGGAGTTTCAGAAGATTGGCCAGAAATGCAGAGTTCTCCGGAGTCGTCCTGTTCCCAGTACACTTCTACCATCATACCCCTCGGGTTCTCAGCGGTTTCAGTTCCAGGGATTCCAATAAATCTTGCTCCTTTGGGCACCTACAGAATTGAAAAGTTTTAGATGGGTAATAATGCTTGATTAAAAAAAGAATCTTAGCAGAATACTTACCTGAATGGTCGTGCCGGAGTTTAAAGTTAGACTTGTGAATCTCTCTTCAAGCATAGCAGCTTCCAACTCTGCTTTCTTGGCAATGTTCAGAAAAACTTCTTCAAGAGTTGTAAGACCAAGCTGGATATCCGTGATGCCAAATTCTCTCTCTCTTTCTTGAAGCTCCGCAAAAAAATTCTGAGAGGGTCGAAATTTCAAGGAACTTTAAGAATGGCTAGATTTTTCTACAAGTGCATGGAATCAATCTATCATGATGTTGAAGTATATGAAGTGAAGAGTATATCTCTCATGATTGCTATTCTATGACAGTTCAAATAATATGATTATGGCAAATTGCTAATTATCTCCAAAATATTCTTGGCTGTCGGAATTGAAAAAAATATTTTTGATTTTGGAATATAAATCTCAATAGCACAACTTTCATAGTATGATAGGGTGTTTACCGACAAGAGGCTTTCCTTGTCATGCTGAATGACGAATGTCAGGAATGACTTGCCCTCCTCTTTAGGTACCACGTCCAGATGCTGTTACAAACAAAATATAGTTAGATACAGCATTTTTCGTATCATTACAAGTATATATATATATACTGGCTCTTTGACATACATCTTTGAAAAATTGTTTCAGAGTTTGTAATTGTGCGGCACTAACAGTCTCTTCTCTAGTTGGAGTTCCATTAACTGCACCTGAAAAACTTATGGTAGCAACAAAACCAGCTCCAAACCTTGATTTCAATCTTATTGAAGTTCCTATGCAACGAAGCTTCCCTTTTGCCATAATTCCTATTCGATCACTCAGAACATCAGCTTCTTCCATTGAATGAGTAGTCAAAATAATGGCACGCCCCTTTTTTGCATCTTCAATAATGTCCCAAACATGTCTTCTAGTTATTGGATCCATGCCAGTTGTCTAGTAGTGAAAACAAGTTTATCACATCTGATAAATAATGATTAGAATGTAGGAAGAGTAAGTTTAGTGTGTTCTACTAACCGGTTCATCTAAAATAATCAACTTTGGTTCACCAATAAGAGCTATAGCCACACTTAGTCTTCGTTTCATTCCTCCACTGTAGCTACTAGCTCTCATTCTGGCTGCCTCTATTAGTTTTACTTCTGCTAATGATTTATTCACAATCTGCAGTAGCCATGCATCAGATTTGAGTAATAAGATGGTAGTTTGAGTCATTTAATATACTTTACAGAAAAGGATGGAATTTTTATTGCATGTGCTCCTGATGCTAAATTTCCCGTTTCATCCACCATAAATATAACAAAGCATAGAAATAGGAACGTTTGAGCTGAAGTTTAGTTTGTGTAACACTGACCGATTCGATTGAAGATGGAGGAAGGCCTTTAACACTAGCAAAAAGATAGAGATGCTCAGCGCCAGAAAGCACGTCCCATAGAATGTCAAACTACACTTTGCAATTGAGTTAGAGGTGTTGAACTTCAATTATTATATGGAGCTTCCAAAGGAAAAGGCTTTGAAAGAAAAGAATCACCTGAGGACAAACTCCAATCATCTTTCGAATGTTTGACATACCTGTGGAGCTTCTGATTGAATGTCCATATATCGATGCTGAGAAAGAAGTGGTTATTGTTTCAAAAGTTGCTGTATTTTAACAAACCAAACTCCAAAAGCAATCAGAAAATATGTAATCAACTTATTACCATCTCCACTGGTCACTGGTGTTATACCAGTCAAGCAGTTAATGGCAGTTGTTTTTCCAGCTCCATTAGGTCCAAGAAGACAAAACAATTGATCTTTGGGAAAATTTACCCACAAACCCTGTAGAAACATGTCTCACCAATTAAAATCGGCATGTAAATTTGGAGCTTGGAGAGGAGATAGCAAGTTGGTAGACAAGGTTTAAGAAGTAACAAATTACGATCATCGAGGAAATATTATGTATGTTATGTTCCAACTACCAAGTCTTTTGAAAGTAGTGTTCATAAGTTTGAAACTACTCTTGAAACTTGTGGGAAAATAGGGATTTAACATCCATAAGGAGGCAATTGATCATAAACCATATCAAAGTATAATTGGGGTTGAACTTAATTTTCTCTTCTAGACATAAATGCAAAGCAACTAATCTGAAGAGATTGCATCATATGGACACATTGCTGCAGATTACAAAAATGATACATAAAATACCAAATGTTAACAGCCCTCATCATTTCAAATTCTCAATGGTGAGTTAACAAACAAGAACTTATCCCAGAAGGTCATATTATATTCTTACCTTAAGAGCATGGTAAGTTGAAGAACCCTTGCCAAAGCAATAACAAGTTTTTCCCCTACCAGGATATGTCTTCACTATACCGCGTGTCTGGACTGCAACATTTGAATCAATCATACCTTCTGCAGCCTGCTGTTTGACCATGTTTTCCTCTTCAAGAACATCCTCGTCGTCTGGTGTTGTACTGTCTGGAGGAAGGGTTGAACTTGTACAACTACAAATTCCACCCTCTAAACCATAGATACCTCAATTAATAGGTTTCCCAATCATATACGAATTAACATGACATATACACATCTGGGAGAGAGCCTGAGCTTTAAAAGGAAATACCTTTGACCTTGTTTCCACCTCTGCCCATCCAGTATCGAGGATCTAAAAAATAAAATGTTGATTTTCTTACACCATTTGCATCAGGAATGATGTTGTCAAAGTAGATAGCTAATACCATCCATAAGAAGAATGTTGCTATAAGCCAGATGTATATTTCGTTCTGTCAGAGTCAAGTTTAAAACAAATTAATAATAATTATGAAACTTAAAACATTTGTCAAGGGAAGAGCACCCTCTGTCAATCTGAGTAGTTTTTCACTCAGTTTGAAAGAGATTTCCAACTCACCATCGTTATCACACATTCTGTGTCGTTTGGAGCACATTTTGATCTTCCACTCCAGCTAATTCCAGGGTCTTGTGGAGTTGCTGTTGCATCAGAGAGTAATTGAAGGCCTTGAGCATAAGGGTTTGGTGGAAATAATGACCAAATTATCCGGTATAAGTTTGTGTAATTGTCACTGTATGGAAATCCAAACACTGTAACAACCTGAAATAATGAAAAAGAGATCAGATTTCATGAATCAATAGCAGATTTACTCACTAAAATTTGAAGATGCAACTTACCTGAGTTACTGTGCCAACTACGAAGACATAGTAACCCATAGTTGTCGATGTAGATGTCTTGCTAACGAATGTCGCCAAAAAAAAGGCAAAACCAATCTGGAAATACAAAACTCCAATTACATCTTAGCAATAAGACCTACTTACATATTAGTCAACAAACAAATTTCTAATAATTGAAAAGGAAAGAAGAAATTCTTGAAGAAAACAGAAGTTTACCATATTGAATTGGAAAAGGAAAAACAAAAGGAAAACAACACCAAAGTTGTTGTTGAGGAAAAAATCAAATTGAAACAGCATTCCAAAGAGAACCGTCAGCAGCGATGAAAGAAGCGTAAGAATGCCCTCCCACGTAATCCAAGATAACCAATAGGCAGTGTCATAAAGACCCATCATTGTCATGGCCTGTCAATCAAATTTGAGAATATCAATATGAGAAAAGTAATGAAAGCTCATCAACATTCAATAAAGCACTTAAACCCATGTGTGCAACTACCTGGCGAAGTTTGAGCTCCTTCTCAGTCACAAGGACATTGATTTGAAATACAAAGCCAAACATGGCTATTGCAAGAAAGAAGGTTGGTCCTGCTGTGGATAAAGCGGAAAATGTTGTCCTTGCAGGGTGAGCGAACTCCTTGAAACTGATCCCCCAGCTAAAGTTTGGATCTAAAAACATGGAAGATAAACAATGAGAAGGTAAGTTCAAATGATGTAAGTAATCGAAACTTTGGGATTCATACTGAAGATAAATGCATACCTCCAATCAGATACTTGGAAATTTCACGTTCTGCAGCAATCTGTAACGGAATTTGGAACTTAAACGTTGGATCTTCGTATGATCCTCGTCTAGGTGCTGGGGTAGAGTTTGTCTGAAGACCGTAACTGATTACTGAAGAATTCAATTCTTGGAAATGCAGAGCTCCAGGGCACTGCAGTGGATGACCGAGAAGCCATTCATCGACTTCTTCCTTTGTTCTAAATGATTTAACCTTCATCAAATTATGTAAGGATGTGAGGGAGATTTAAAAAAAAAAACAAATTATAGGATGCTTGCAGTTGCAGCTCAGTAAGTAAGCAAAGTATGAATGTTATATAACTAATATGTACATGTGTGGCTGCTACATACAGGATGGTATCTAAAGTATTGTCTCCTCAGACTGGCGCTGATAATGAATCTGGAAAGTTCTCATCATCAATCTAAATATTTTCAGAACTGTATCGAATTTGATTGAAACAAACAAAGACTAGGGTATGAGCCATTAACGTCATATCCACAGTCAAGGACTTGCTGTAAATATTGATGTAACAAGTATGCTATATGACATTCCATAACTCACTTTCATCTCAAATTTCATTTCCCCCATTTTATGACAAGCTTTCATCATTTCCATGACAGACCATCCCATACGCAATCGAACTTTGTTATTCACAGAAAACATTCAGAAGACATTTTGTTTACATATTCTCACTATACACGGTCAACAAATGGATCACATAGCACCATTGTGTTTGGTCAACAAGCACAAATTTTGGATGAAAATTCATATGTCCTGAAAATAGAATAGACTCCCTAATCTGAGGGCATTAAAATAACTCTGATGATGCATACCGGAATCAATTTTGACCTCAGAAACTAGTAAGCTGCTTATATATTTTTATTCAACATCATCAGCCATTGCAGACCTTTCCTTCCACACATCCAAATATTGCATTCTATGCATCCAAAAAAAATCTGGTTTCCCTATCTACTACAACCAAATAACTCTTTGCATCTCAGCCCTCATGATATGTAATAATAATAATAAATTAATTAATATCAAGTGTAATAAGCTAGCTTATTCAGTACTTTATTAATCTTCATATCTACCAAAACTATTTAGCAAAATGCAAGGGAAGCTAGTTTAGCTACATTAGCTAGCTTATTAAGTAATAAAAATTCAACCTAAAATTTTATAAATTCCAGTAAATAAACAAATCATGTAAAAGAAAAACTAGTAATACGAGGCTCAATCAAGCTCACATAACATATACCTTGGTAGTATCGATTCGGCGACCCGGATTATTATCCATGATCCTCTGCACAATCCTCGAAAGCGTCCCGCTTCCATTTCCGCTCCAGACGAAGTCAAAGCACGGCTGCTTGACGAAGAACTTGTCCTCGCAGCGCGGAATGGGAGCGGAAATGAAGGACGGCTGGGGATCGAAGACGTTCTTGTACTCCGTGGTGGTGGAGAACTGAGCTTCGATGGCCTTCTGGATGAAGAAGAGGAGGAGGATGAAGACGAAGGAGGAGAAGAGGTACATGAATGTGGAGCGGCGGCTCCGCCATGCGAGCAGGAAGTTCTTCCTGAACAGCGCCTTGAACTGCTGCCGCAGTAACGGAAAACCGGTCAATAACTCCATGGGAGAACTGCCACTGTGTGTTTTACTGTGCTGTGCGTGTGCTGAGGCGGTGAATCTCTCTCATATAAAGAGGGGGGAGAGATGGCGCGTTGAATTGGGATTGCGCGGGGTTACAGTTAGGAATTTAGAAGTGATGAAGAGAGTTATGGTTATTCGAGGTGAGAAATTTGCCCTTGGACTTTTTCAAATTGCCAAATGTACCCCCCACTTCAATTAAAAGAGTTTTCTTTTTTTTGTTGTTGAAAAGTACTCCCTTCGTCCCAGAACTTTTGGCCTACTTTTTGGTCAACTTTCTCAGGTTATGTTTGACCATCAATAATTTTAATTATGAATATTAATGGTACATTAAAATCTGATATTTAGAAACTATGTAAATATATAAGTCTAACAATATCTCACATGATGATATTAGAGGCTATATACTAATTAAAATATATGATC
>JAUOBV010000010.1:1336760-1355059 GCA_032360425.1 Rubia occidens
ATATACTGAAGATTTTATCCTAATTCTTTATTTTTTTAAAACAATTATCATAAGGGAGTCAAAGTTTTACGGAAATCATTTTTATTTAAAATTATAAGATTTTTAAAAAAAATCATTTATAGGTTATAGGAAAAATGCACATCAGCAATATAGTAAGTGAAATTGACATCCAACTCAATTAACTAGTCTCCATGCAGCAATAACTAATCTATTGCAATGATATCTAAATTATATGTCAACCAGATTGGCCGTTTATACTATTACAAATTATAGATACAATGAGACTTGTAATATTGCCATCAAGATATAACTCGCTTCCTGTGATAATCATGACCAATTCGCAGAAAGGAGCGTATCACGCATCAATATCATGACTTTCGCCAAATAGGGACTTTCAAGAACTGCAACACCATTTCATTCAAAACACGATTTATGTTGTCCAAATTGTAAACACTTTGAAAAATACAGATCCATCTACTCATCTAAATAAATAAAACTCCTAATACAAAAACACTAATGGAATCACAAACACACGATCTGTACAATCAAATTGGACAAAATAGATCGACGTGAATAACTAAATTGAGTGATCATTATGAACACAACGATCTAATCTATAGTCAAGTGCTAAAATGACCCTAACTTTAGGCTGAAAGTGCCAATATAACTCTACAAAATGAGAAAGTGCCAAAATAATCCTAATTTTTTTATGCATGTGCAAATCTAACTCTAGGCACCGTTGACTTTAAATGTCAATGTGAATTTGGGTAGAAATGAAATGACCATTTTGTTCCTAAATTTAAAAAATATTAAAAAAAATGAAACACTTTTCTTTTTTCCTCCCTTTTTCCCCTGAATCTTCTTTCCTTTTTAATTTTTTTTCTTCTCATCATCTGAATCCTTTCTTTCTTCTTTCTTTTGGCCATTATATCTCTCGGCCACCACCCTCTATCTTCGGTCGTGGCCGCTCCCTTCTTCTTCCTCATTACCTGATTCCCTTTTCTTCTTCTTTTCAGAACCTTTTTTTCACACCTTCTTCAATGTACAGATTGTGAGGGGCAGTGGGATGTCGGCGATGGCAGAGGGTGACCGGATGACGGTGGTGTTGGATTCAATGAATATTTTCTTCAATAAAATAAACATCAATGAATATCAATTTAAAAAACTGTTCTTTCTCTATCTCCCTATAATAAGAGAATAAGAAAAAAAATTGTTGAAGATAAAATATAATTTTTTTAGAGTGGGAGGAGAGAGGGATAAATTATCACACATTAATATTAAGTCAAGCAAAAATTTATTACCTAACTTAGGTTTGTATCTGATATGAATTGAACTGAATTTAATTTAATTTAATTAAAATTATATAATTTAAATAATAGTAAAAATAGAATTAAAATAACATTCTTTTCAATCTGAAATAAATTGGTTAAACTAATAAAAAATTCAAAATAATAATAAGTAAAAAGGATTGAAGAAAAAATAATTTGGAGAGAGGAAAAAGGTAGATTATCACACATTAATATTACGTCAGACAAAAATTTATCAAATCTGAATATAATTAAATTAATAGTAATAATTGAATTGAAGTTCTGTTCGTTTCTCCTTGTTTGAAATGAACTAGATTAAACAAACTAATAAAAATATATAATTAAATAAATCTAAAATTTATTTATTTTGGTAATTTTTTCTATCATATAAAGCTCAAATAGTACACAATTTTGCCTTCTCACCCAACCTATACGACCGAATCTCCAATTTTACACAAGATACTACTCCATTTCATCCCATCTTTAAACTTTCTATTCAAGTATAATTCTACCTCTGAACAAACCTGAAAACCAATAGTTCTGCCCTTAATTCCCTCCCATCAAAGATCCTTATGTTCCTTTCTAACCAGAGTTCATACTAACCGGAAACTGTTAACACCATCTTCTTAATCTTCTTCCTTCAGCAAGTGTTTTTCCAACTCCCTCATGTTCCTACAGTCATGGACTCCCATTTCTTTCTTCATCTTCTTACCAAATTCACAATCTACAAACAAGTGTTGTATTGTCTCATCTTGATCACAAAGAGAACAATTTATCTCCCCATTCAGTATCTCAAAGCTCCCGAGTCTATCTCTGGTTACCAGCTTTCCATTCAAGAGAAACCACAGAAGAAGAAAAACCGTGTTTTGGTTGGAATTTCCTTGGCAAACTACTTGACATTTGTATTTGTCATTATAACCTCCTTTTAACCTGTCACACACCATAGAGATCAATAGTTTCCCTTTACTGTTTGTACAGTGTTTCAGATTAGGAAATATTTTCATCTTGAGCCTCATCAGAGCCCTTCACGGCCAGTTATGAGAAGCTGAATGTTTATAATTTTTCAAATCAACACCTTTCAAGTAGTACTCTTGCACCTACTTTATCCATTGAACGTCTTCCTTCAAGTGTAGATCCCATAAATGTTTACATAAGGCAGCTTCCAGATACCTGAATCTGTAAGCCCCATACCACCTTTTTCCTTGCTTTTGCTCAATGAATCCCATGCTGCAGCTATAAATTCTCTTTTCCATTCTTCTCTTCCCCATAAATAGCTGGTATAAATTTGTGTAATTCTCTTATGGATGCTTTCTAGAATACTGAGAATATTTCCCCAATAACCAGACATATTCATCAGCACTTCATTGATCAACTGCACTTTTCTAGCATGAGACAAATGCTTGGAACTCAAACTTTGTATTTCCCCCCTGATCTTTTCAATTAACTCCTCACAGTCCTCCTTCCTCATTTAACGGATAACACTGGCAACCCCAAGTATTTCATTAGGAAGTCTCCCTTAGTCACTTGCAACACTAATGCCGGAATAATTTTTTTCTTAAGATTCATCCATTCTAGAGAAGTAAAATTTTGATTTATGACCAGCCCAGTCACATCTCTAAACTTTGAAAAAAAATGTTTTTAACACTAGTCAAAGATTTCTTATTAGCCCCACGAAACAAAAGAAGGTCATCAGCAAAAAGAAGGGTGTGAATACCAGCTTTCTTACACCTTTGATGATAGTTAACCTTTCTATTTTTTATCTCCACTTTCACCAGCCTAGTAAAATACTCCATGCTAAAAACAAAAGGCAAAGATGAAATAGGATCACATTGCTTAACCTCCCTTTTAGCATTAAAAGACTTAGAATATCTACTATTCACTGAGAGACAAAATTCAGATTTCATAGAGCTATTCTGCACCCATTCAATAACCAGACCGGGGAATTTCAATTCTTCAAGCCATTTGACTAAAAATATCCAATTAATACTATCAAATGGTTAGGTTTCATAGTTTCTAAATTGTGTCAATGCAGTAACTCTTGAGCAAACAACATATTATGTGCAATAAATCCGCCTTTCACAAAAGCTCCCTGGTTATCAATAATCACAGTAGGTAATACCTCCCCAATTCTAGTCCTTAGAATTTTCGTGATGATTTTGTAAACTACAGAACAACAAGCAATAGGTCTAAAATCTGAGGGTACCTAAGGTTGAGTGTTTTTTGGAATAAGGGTATCTGTCCTCCTTCAAGGAATTTTTTTTAAATCTTCCATGGTTAAATCCAGACCTACAGTTTCCCATGCTTCACAGAAGAAGTGGCTTGAATATCCATATTTTCCTGGATTTTTGTTTTCCTAATTCCTTGTAAGGCTTTCCAGACCTCTTCACTACTCACATTTTTTATCAGTTTTGTCTGCTCCTCCAAGCTTAGAACATAACCAAATTCCACCACTCTTTTGTCCAGGGGGTATCACCCTATCTTCTAACCCCAACTACCTCTTGAAATAATCCAATAAGCCTTCTTCAATTTTTTGTTGATCAGTTTCCCTGATTCCATCTAGCTTTAGTGCCACTATATGATTTTGGTATTGCCTCATTTTCATTGAGTCATAGAATACCTTTGTAGGTCTGTCCTTTTCCAGCATCCAATTCAACTTTTCTTTCTATTGTAAGAAACAGAACTCAGCTTCTTTCAGCCTTTCAGCCCCATTCCTCAGATTGTGTTCTTCCATTTGCAGGGAAATATTGCCTGGATCAATATAAGATTTTTCTGAACTTCTTGAAAATTTTCCATGTGCCTCATCAGCTTGTTTTCCTATCTCATTGAACTCCTTCCTGTTTAGTAACTTTGGGGGTTTCTCCAGTCTTTTCAAACTTTCAGCTAGATCATCCAAATTCTCAATCTTCTTTAGGTCAACTAGATCTTTAAACTGTGGAGATAAGGACCACATGTTAAAGTATCGAAAGGTTTAGCAGTTTTTAACATTGGTTTACTGAAACTGACCAACAAAGGCATATGATCAGATATCAAAACATCATTACTTCACACTACACTCCCTGCATATTTTCCAGCAATTTTGTTCACCATCCCTCTACCAATTCTGCTCATAACCCTGTTTCCAGCCCTTCTATTGTTCCTAGTGTAAACTTTTCCAACTGTTTTCAATTCAACAAGATCCAGGTCCTCCAGTGTGTCATTGAAATCACTGAACTCATTTTCTTCAATTTGAATACCCCCTACTCTTCTATCAGGCCCCAATGGTGAATTGAAATCCCCAATTATCAACCATGACTTATCTTTTTAATCCACACCTTTCAAAAACTGCCACAATGTCTTCCTCTTCTTAACTGTATTGAACCCATAGATGAGGGTACAATAAAACTCTTTGTTGTCAACTTTCCTCTTGCAAATCAAGTCCACCCACTTATCTTCTTTGCATATAATCTAATTATCAAAACAATCAGATATCCTAGTAGCCAAATTCTGCCCATTTTCTCATCACTGCTATTTGTTAAAAGATTCCACCCAAGGCCTATTTTCCTCCAAATCTCCACTTCCTTATGTATTTTTATTTTTGTTTCTAGAAGAGCCATAATTCTAGCTTGATTATTCAGACAAAAAATCCTAATCCCACTGTGTTTGGCTCATTTATTTAAAAATATTATATTCCAGACAATAAGATTACTTCCCATCAGGGAATTTTTTTTTCTCCGTAGCACGCTGCTGCCACTACATTCCCCGAGTACATCTCTATCCATGCTTTACAAAATTTTCTTATTAACCTCCACCTTCCTAACTGACTTCTCTTTAGGATTTACCTTATCGGTTATAATTTCTTCAACATTTTCCCAGTTCCAGCTCCCTTTCTAATTGGAACATAAACTTGCACTGATTTCCCTTTTATCTCCTGAACAATTGTCTTCCTGCATTATTCTTTCATATGGCCAAACATACATCATTCTTTACAAGTGACAAGTTCCACTCAAACTCTATTTTTTGCTACATAATCACCTTCCTCTCATTTACATATGATACTGATAGCATAGCGAAATAAAGGCCAACATGGGTTAGCACATTAAGGCCTAGTTGAAAGGCCTAAAACCTAGGATGGGCCTCAGGCCTATCCGGGAGGGCTCACCGAGAGACCTCTCTAGAAGAGGAAAGAAGCTAGGCCTTAAACCAAAGATTAGGGTTCCAGAGTAACTATAAATGGAGAGGTAAGTCTTATATTGTGGGTAACTAGTTCATTGTCCATTCTTGTCTTTTATCTCATCTTGCCGAGTCTGACTTATCCATCGGAGAATCTCCCCCCTGATTTCTCTGAGGTTGTCTCTTTTGCAGATCGCAGGCCAGCATAGGCGGATCGAGGTTTCCATTCCCGCATCAGATACTTTATCAGGCACATATTCACTATTCTTCATTCAAATTTGAACCCTAGCATAAGCCAATTTTTCTTTGCATTCAATGGCCTTATCCAAACATATTGGCTTACCTAAGGAACTCACTATCTTACTTATAGTTTTTTGCTTCCAATAAACTAAAGGTAAGTTAGGCATTTTGATCCAAACAGGAACTTCCATGGGTTCACTAAGATCTAGGTCCTGCTCGCATTTTTTCACAATCACAGGTTTCCCATCAACAAAATCATACCGTTTTCTACAATATCATCACAACATTGCATATAAATTAATTTCACTATAAAAATCCTCTTAAGTGTTGCCATACCTTATCAACGTTTTCCCCTCCAAATTCTGAACAGGAATCCTTCCATGACTTTGAAGGGGGAATTGCACCCCAATGTTTTGCAAACCACACAAGTACTCCACTATTCATCACCTTCTTCAACATCCTCATATGTGATTTTAGCCAACTCCATCCCTTATATGTTAACGGTTTCATAATATTTCACTTTGTTAGAAAAGAATAAACTCCAAGATTGAGCTTCCTCAGTTTCACCTCTTTCACCCCATGACATTCTTTTCCCTCTCATATTTGCTTTGAGCTCTGTACTAGTTCAGTTTGCACAACTACCGGTATGATTCTCATTTTCCTTCACCCTTGTTTCCTCCAAGCTTGACCTAGCCTTCGTTATTTTCCCCACTTTCCCACCAGAATACTTCACCCCTTCTTCGATTGACTTCTTCTCGACCACATTTCTTGACCCTGAATATGTTTTTGTTTTTTCCGATTTTTCTTCTCTCACCAGCTGCAAGGTGACCTTTTTCCTCCCACGCTTAGCTCCTGATTTTCCCATGGTGGCGCTCCGGCGAGTCACCAATCAGTGGCTGAGATGAGATTGAAAGTACACATAGTTCGCACCTTTTTTCGCCCACACTACAGGAGAGAGAAACTTCTACAGATCTAATCTAAATTTTATTAAAATAAAATTAATTCATTGAATTGAAGTGAGTTGAATTGAAATATAGCAAATTGAAACAAAGTTAGTTTAAATTAAATAAAATTAAGAAAAAAGACTCATGAAACCGTCTTACCATAATTTGTGGTGAGACATGGAACAAAGTAAAGTTTTAAAAATTATAAAAGTACATCATGACATCTTCCATCATTAAATAATTGTATTTACACCCCATCTCACCATAAGATTTTGTGAGACCGTTTCACCCAAATATTTATATTAAATTAAAATTAATTGAACTGAGTTAATAAACAAGAAGCTATTAAGATAACGACATACGGCAACATTTGAGACACAAAGATATGACAAGATTTAATCCAAACAAGCATATCTTCAATACATAGAGTGATATTTTTTTTAAATGTATACACAAATGAAATTCTCTACGACTCTTGATATAAAATACGTAAATGTTCTCTACGACTTTTCCTTTTTACGTAAATGACCTAAAATAATTCATATGTGATACACTATGAGTTACAAACACAATCATCTACTCCAAATTATCATCATTTCAGTTAAATTGTTTTCCCATTTACATAAGAATATTCTCATCTCATCGTAATTAGTGTGATGTGTATACTTTTCTCCTGACTAGTTTTTTGTTTATTTTTGGAAATTCGTGATTATGATCGACGAAGTAATTAATTAACTAAAAGTACCAATTTTAATCATGGTATTGGTATGCCTCTGTCATTTTTTTTTTGAGATTACATACAATCAATCAAATTACATATAAGCAACCAAGTATGCGTCTGTGAATTACTTATATCTGATATATCAAATTAAACGACAAGAATTTTAATGTGCACATGCTTCTGAGGCATCCAATGATCTCTTCAAACCCTTTGGATCTCTCTTCAATGTTAATTGTTTTCACCCCTTTTTTTAGTGGCCTGTTCTTTAATTTATGTATATTCGTAGAATATTAGGAAGATCATTCATATAACTTCTAATTAGAAAATCCAGTTTATAACAATTACATTTTATGTACTCTCTATGTTCCAAAAACATATGCTACCCCGTTACGTTAGAGTTGGCATCATAGATGCTTGGATTTAGATGAATGAAATGAGTGGATGAAATTAAATTTAGAAAGAAAAAAGTTGAATGAATGAATGAAATTGAAAGAATTATCATGCTAAAAAAGAAAGTGTGTCTAAACTCATAAAAACAAACAAAAAAGAAAAGTGTGTCATATCCAATTAAACGAAGGGAGAATATAATATATATATATATATAATGTTAAATAATTTTATTATTTGAGCATACACTCGTAGTAATATTAATTTTTCTATTTAATGCAACGATTTACTGTACGAAATCCATGAAAAGAAATCTCCATAAAATATATAGTCACGGAAACTTACACGCTCTTTTGTACTTTGAAATACCTATTTTGCATTCATACGATATCTTATTACATTCATACGATATCTTATTACATTTCAAGCAATACTTATTGAATTATTACATTAGCTTAAAAATGTTTCTTAAAACTTTGAAAAGTATTACCCAAATTTAGAAAAGTGTTGTGTTAGATCTAATGTAACATCAGTTAAGGTAATACTTGTAGAAGTGTTGCAATAGCTCAATCTTAAACATTTTTAGTACCTAAAGTAACACTCTCAAAGTGTTACATTAGACCTAATTTGTGGCAATGCAACAGCGAAAGAAAATGATAATTGTGATATTTCTCATTTAAAAACTATTTAAAATGTATTATTTAGTTAAAGTAGAGATTGATTATCATATATAGTCATTGATGTTATTTGTTACATGATTCTTTTAACGAAATGTAATGTTTTATATTTTATAACTAAAATAAGTTTAACATAATAAAATGTATTGTATTTAGAAAGAGATTTAAGGAGTGGTAAATATCATTCCTCCAATGAGAGGAATGCTCTTGTTAGCAATTTTGTGCTGTGAAGATGAGCTCCACAATAACTTTGTTTTTTAGGTATTGTTCTTTTTAATTAACTCCACTTCAGAGTTTTATTCACAATTTTTTAAAGTATTTATATTAATATTAATCTATTATTACTATTTTTAGTATATTTAATTTTAGTTCAATTCAATTTGTCTCACTAAAAATTAGTCTTAAATAACTGAAATTAGGACTCTACTAAATGATATTATCGCTTTTTCTAAATTTTCCTCTACCTTCTCTCACCACCTATCAAAACCTTACCTCATGCAAAGATCGTCACCACCAACTCTGAAGGCCTTCCCCACCACCACCACCGTAGGTATTTACACAACCACCTATATGTAATCAGTATTGGTTTTTGGACTAATGCCAATAAAATTTCTAAGTAAATATCTATTGCTAAATGTTTAGGAACCTGAAAGGTCACACACAATAGAATTTGTTTTTAGGATTGTAATGGGTTAAAGAGATATTGGATCCATAATGGCTAATTGGCAATTATTTATTTATGGATTATTTTATAATCAAGATAAATATGGAAGGAGTATTGTAAATGGTGAGAGTTACCATTCCTCACAATCAGTATTGATTTGGATGATCGCTGACTTAATATTCCATCAATTGGCATTAATACACTATTAATGCGATTGATATGAATGAAATGTTAATACCAACAACTGTTACATATATTGATATGAATATGGTATTAAATTCTCATTTTATTGCCTTTATTAGTAGGCCTGCAGTTAGGTTCACAAAATATACAACGAATACTCTTGAAACAGTTCTTCGAGTGTTTTAGGTGATCGAGACTGACACTTTAACTGACTGTTCAATAGTCAAATTTGTGTGAATACATTCAGAGCCCGGACCTATTGTGCGACTAAGATCGACATTTCCAAGCAAAGTATCACATTGATGATAATCTGGTAATTATATTTATGCATTATATATATCATTTGATTCTGGATTTTATAGTATTACGTGAATACTTACAATCATACCACCCCAATATACCCCTTCCTATCCCCCCTCAGTCAACAATGGTTCAATCTGACCATATCTGAACATTCCCAACATCGAAAAGTCCTAATGCCAATCAGTCTCGACAATTGCAAGCAATATCCACCGCAATCGACAATTATTACGACAATCATTTGGTGTCCGCCATGGAGAATATCATGGTGGACAATGGTGCTATTTTTTCAGCCAAATAGACATGGGTGATCGTCGGCCTACCGATCTTTGTCGCCAAACTCCAGTCGCGGGTTGGTCTCTATCTCACCGATAGTTTTTTGGTGCTTCCCTACCTTCTCAACAGCTTACCGATGATTTCTGGTGGGTTTCAACCTTCAACGGTGTCTCATTAACAATTTTGGGATGGGTCTCGACCTTCACGATAGGTTTCACTGGTGGCTATCAAGTTCAAGGCGGGTCTCACATTAGGGTTCAAATTCACGACTGGTGGGTTTGAAGTTCATGACGTGTTATGATTTCACAATTGGCTGGTTTTAGTCGCAGTCGGGGTCATGGGTCACCAACAAGTATGGGTCTAGGTTTCAAATGAGACATCTGTGATAATATTTGGTTGTTTCTGTTAGGTTGTTGACGGTGGGCTGATTCTGTTGGGTACTTGGTATTTGCATACATTGAAAAACTTATATTAGGGGTATATGTGTGTGTGTTGTGTGTTAAGAGTGTGTGAAGTGTGTGTGTGTCAGTGTGTGTGTGTGTGTGTTGTGTGTTAAGAGTGTGTTAAGAGTGTGTTAAGAGTGTGTGTGTTAAGTGTGCGTGAAAAGTGTGTGTATAAAAAGTGTGTATGAAAAAATGTGTGTATATGTCTTAAAATTTGTGTATGAAAAAAAATGTGTGTGAAAAGTGTATGTGTGTGAAAAGTATGTGCGTGTGAAAAGTATGTGCGTGTGAAAAGTGTGTGTGCGTTTCTTTGTTTTTTCTTGTTTTTTAAATTATATTTTTCATATGTTTTTCTTTTATTTAAAAATAATTTTCTCTTAAAAGACGATATTTTCATAAATTATGAAAAAACCAAAGTTTAAATGACAAATAAAAAGAAATGAAGATAAAAATTTTGGGTTGCGTTAATCATGTCATAAACTTATAACTGCTGCACCTTACATAATAAATTTTTAATATTACAACTAAAACTTTTTACCTTTTTACTTTTCTATTATTTTACTTAAACTCCGTGTTTCTATAAGTTTATGAAATAACATTCTTTCCCAAAACTTTGCCATTTAAAAATGGGTAGCACAAAAACCGACTGTTTTGCTAAAGTATCGAGTCTGATTTTCTTTGTCAACTTAATTTTTTGGGCGATCATTCCGATAAAAGGGACAAGTAAAATTTAATTAAGTTCATATTTGTTGATGCGAATTAGGGTTCCTTAAATTATTTATTAGATTAGGGTTTTATGAGGATAACACTATTTTTTTACACTAAATTTTTAATGAGGTAGTATGATAATTTTTTATTTTTTAAATTTATTAATAAAGCTCATAAACTCGACCATGGTGGCATAGAAGAGTTTTGGTTATATTCTAATTTAGGATTTAGAATATTTAGTTTTGATTTGATTAGAATTAAATTTGGTAAGATTAGACAAGACAATATTCATTCAAAACTTAGCTTGATGAATTTGGCCGTAGTTAGATTATATTAGATATTTTAGTTTGATATCGTTTTAGGTTCTTAAAATTGTCATAAGTCATTCAAGTTTCTGACATGAATTACCAATTCATGTCTTCTTTCTGTTTCAGAGGTGGCCGAACTATATCTTATAAATAGTGAGGCCATCCACGAATTTATTCACCAAATTTATCAATCATATATTCAAAATTTGAGTTATTGCTATTTGCTTGCGAGCATTCCATTGTTACTTAATTATGCGGGTAAGTTAAGTTAGCAATATCTTTCAAACCCGTGAGTTAATCCTGCGGACTAATCAACGGTCGATTTGAGCAACTAGTGCCTGGGTTCATGCGAATTACTCACTTATGTTAGTGAAATTCATAAAGTTGTGTTTTTGACTAGAATTCGTTTGTCTTCTTGATTTCAAAAGGGTGTTTTGATCAACCTTTGTTAAGAGTGCTTCTCAAAATTCCACAATTCAGAGTTTTTGCAAGGAGATAAATATCTTTTGTTTTTCCAAAGACGGTAAATGAGAAATCTGACTCAAAATTGTTGTATAAATGGCCTTGTGGTGATTCCGAATGTGGATATAAAAACAGGTTTGTAGGCTACGACTTGCTATGATGTTTTAGACCGGTTAAACTGATTAATCGGTTATATTGGTTAGACCGTGTCTTGGAGTATCTTTTGAGTTTGAGTTAGAGATAATTCTATGCACAAACAATGTCAATGTACATGGATAGAAAAATATTTTGGCAATCACAAATGACTGATTGTGGTCCCCTGACTTAGAGTTAGGAGTAGGAATGAGTTAGATGAGTATGAGTGAGATATTTAGTGTTGGAGTTATATTTTCCTTGTTTTGGATTGCCTCAATGTTATCTGAAATGAATGTTTCAGTATTTTTGCAGTTGATTTGATCTTTCTACTATGACTGACTGGAGTCAAGTGTGTCTCAAGTCAGTGAAGTTTGTTTGGGAGGGATTGGATCGAGTTTTTCGCACAATTCCGAAGTCATCAATCATTTATCCTTTATGTATCCATGCATTTAAAAAATACTTAGGTTGTTATTTAGAATTTTATTGTACCACTTTAGTGTAATTGGGATCACCTCATATCTTCAGTAAGGATCTATAATTTTAGGCTTTTTTTTACCATTTGTTATCTATAAAAAAAGGTTGAATACCCTCTTATCCTAACAGTTGATTTTTTTTAAGGATCTATAATTTTAGGCTTTTTTTTACCATTTGTTATCTATAAAAAAAAGGTTGAATACCCTCTTATCCTAACAGTTGATTTTTTTAAAAAAAATTCTACCAAATTCCCATTTGGTATTATAATTAAGCACATTCCCTACCTCTCAAAACCTTCAACTAAACACACCATGGCACGAGTACAAAATATTTCAACTAATATTCTCTTCCATAAAAGTGTGAGGGATGTGCGATTTTGGTCATAAAATCAACTGACACTGGTAAGAGATGGGGCGTACGACGTCAACCATTCATGCCTATGAGATGGACGTGCAATGTCCATCATAAAAACAACCAATGTCGATAAGTCAGAGGTGAGACTTCGATCATTCATGTTTGTGAGAGGATTGCTCAGCGTGCCTCTCGGAGCGCATGATATTGATTCACATACAGCGAAGACCAATCCCAAAGTCACGAGGAACCCTTTTGTCTTTGTTTTTTTTACGGATAAAAATTAATTCTTGGTTTCATTAAAATCTAATGGCCTAGCTGCGTCCTTTAGTATTTTAAACTGAAATTATCAGTCCCAGTTGCGAATTCCAAGAAAGATACGTTTGGTACTCCTGACAAATATATGTTTTATTAATGTTTCATCTGACCCAAAGCATACTTGGACGGTCATTCACTTCACATTATATATTTTTAAAACCACACAAAACAATTATCTCATCCCACACATAGTAAGACGCAATTTACTGCTAGACATAAGTGTTAATATAACATTTTAATAATTGAAAATACAGATATAACTCTAACTACTTGATTTAAGTGTCAATATAATATTTTCCGACATATGAAGGCCGAATTCGATGGAAAAATTAATTTTACCCATTTACGGATGTGCTGATAAAACCATATAATTTTAAGAATGAGCTGATATAACCCTATAAGTTTTAAGAATGTTCTGATATAACCCTATAAGTTTTAATAATGTGCTGATATAACCCTATCAATGGTCCAACGGCGGTCTGGCGAACTTAAATTCAGATTTTAACACTAAAGGTATTTTGGACATTTTAAATACAGTCAATGCAAAAAAATGGAAGTCAATGCCATAAATGGGGTGTGTGGGTATTGGCACTTACACTAACTAGTTAGGATTATTTTGCACTAAAAATTATCTGAGGGTTGTATTGACACTTATGTCAAGTATGTAGAGTTATATTGATATATATCCCTTTACTAATTTTTTCATCCCTTTCATATTTTTTTTAAAAAAAGTAAATATATATTTTCCATGAAAAAATCTAAATAAATTTGACTGCTATTTTATCTGTCTTTTTTCAAACTTCTCACATGATATAAAAATACTTTCTATATTAATAATATTTTATGATCATAATACCATACTTTTAAATTTGAAAAGTTAAAAAACTAAAACAGAGTCAGATTGAGGAAGAATATATATTTTAATTTGTACATTTGTATTCTAATGGAAAGACAAGTTGAGTGTTATCAAAGACAAACAAGACAAGTTGATAGTTCGAAAACAAACCATCCTTAAGCACCTCATATTTTCGTTTATTAAGGAATAGAAACCATTTAATTGTAGAAAATGTTATAGATGGTAGTTTTCATATAGAATAAGGTTTTATTGTAGGGTAGATTATAGATGATAATTTTCCTAGACTTTAGAATCATATTCCTGTTAGACTTTCGTTTGTTGTAGCCCTATATATTGTAACCCTAATTACCAACGAGTTGTGTCATTGATGTGATATCAATGCACCATTAATTGACCCGATTATATTTTACATGGTATCCGAGCGGGTTCGATCTGGGACCCCTTATCTTTAATCATTTTCCTCGAGCCGCAGCCGCCACCAGTTTTGCGCCCGTCACATGCGCCGCTATGTTCCCACTGCTGCTCGTCGTCCAATTTTTGTTCACCGACCGTCCAATCATCCGCGATTGTCCGAGCCATCCACCAATTCGATCCGTCCGTGCATCTCGTGCACGCGCTGACACCATCTGCCACGCGACACAGCCAACGAATTACACGTGCCGCTATGTCTTGCTTCGTGCCCTAGTCATAGGACCTGCCATGTCACTTAGAGAATCCTGGACATAACTTTTAAATGTTTGATCAAGTCGTGGAATATCTTCATCTATGGTGGGAGTAGTCTTGGCATTTACATCAGGGCAGGTTATCAATGACTCTGGTTACACGACGTATTTGTTGGAAGCGCTGTCCTCACCGTTTCCGATCTTAGAGGCCATCAAAGACTGTTCATTTATCTATCACAACAAACGACAATGACATTGTGTTTTAACTATCATCAACCTATGCTCGCAGCGCATTTTGTTCAATTGATCCTTCTTTAGTTTTTCTTAGATTTTTTTCCTTCCCCGATCCACACTTTCCTTTTTTTCTTTTCTTTCCTTTTCTTTTTTCCTCCTCCCTACCCACTCCGGTCCCCTCCCTTCCCATGCCCGCCACCACAATCAATTGACAAGTATGATGAAATTTCACATCTGAATTTAGCAAGGGTTTAATTATTAGGTGTCCAGTTGTTGAATTGGTGTTTGTTGGTTATATTAATGTTTATCACAAATGTTGGTGGTGGGTGTTGGTCTTAATTGGAGATGGTTGTGGTGGTGTTAGTGTTGATTGTTGCTGGTGGTGTTAGTGTCGATTCTTGCTGGTGGTAGTGGTGTTCGCCGTCAATTTGAGCTCAGTTTTGCATTGAATCCGGTCAAATTCAGGCACTGGGAGATGAAGAAGCACGCCAGCGACTGCAAAATCTAGGTAAAATACGGGTATACATAAACAGATTTGGAGAAAATTCATGAGGGTGATACGAGTAAAATTTGGATTTGGGTCTAATATATAGTTTTTGGGCTAAATTATCATTGAGGTTTATACTAGAAATCCATCAGATTTAAAATAGATAAAATAAATTAAGAAAATTAGTTAAAACATCAAATTAAAATACTAAAATGTAAACATTAAATGAAAATGATACAACATCGAATAAATATATTATCAAATTAAATGAGTAAAACGTTGAACAAAAACACTAAAAGTACACATCAAATTACAAAAATTAAACGTAAAAGATATAAATCAAATTTATTAGTGAAACATCAAATTAAAATACTAAAAATAAATGTTAAATTAGAATGGTTAAATATTATATAAAATTATATATTAATTTAATATATTAAACACGAAATAGTAATATTAAAAGTGTATGTTGAATATTAGATTTATTTTTTAAACATAATTATAGTAAAACATGAAACAAAAATGGCTAAAATGAAATAAAGATTATATCAAATTAAAATAGTAAAAAATGAATCAAGTTATTAAAAGTACATATGAACTATTAAAAATATTAAAAATACATTAGTTTTAAAACATCAAAGGAAAATGGTTAAACATCGAATAAAAATAATTAACTAATTAAAATAATAATTTTTTAATTAAAACATTAAAAGTACACAAGGAATATTTCAAAAACACTGATTTGTAAAAAATAAAATAAAATAATTAAATAACGAACTAAATCACTAGAAAAATCACATTGTATTAGAATAAATATACATCAAATAAAATATAAATTGATCTATGTTAGGAAACATCAAATTGAAAAACTGAAGCATACATATCAAACGAAAATGGTGAAATGTTGGATAAAAATATACTCCCTCTGTCTCAATTCAATCTGCACACTTTTTGGTCAACTTTCTCAAAACACATTTGACCATAAATTTTAACTAGTATATAGATACAAATATCATTATGTGAAATATCATTGGATTCTCAGCTTGATTTATTTTCTAAAATCAAATTTTAATACACCATTATTATACGTAAATAAAGTTATCGTTGATCAAACTTGGTATGAGAAAGTTGACCAAAAAGTGTGCAGGTTGAACTGAGACGTAGGGAGTATATCAAATTAAAAGAGCACACTAAATTTGTAAAACATGGAAGGAAAATTTGTAATTGTCATCATAGTTATATATAATTTAAAATTCAAAAACATAAAAAAAACAATAAAATATCATCCCGAATTTTAAAATCACCGCAAGTATTAATTTAAAAAACATTAAAATTTAAAATCAGGTAAAAAACATAAAACATGAAATTAATATATTGAAAGATCATCACAACAAAAAATTGAAAAGTCATATAGTTAAAAATTATGGATTAAAAATCAGATCCCAAAACACATAATAGGCTCAAAAAACTCATCAGATCTAAAACTAACAAAACCCTAATCTTACTAGTTTGACACGCCGCTCAATTGGACCCGATTGAACAACCTCTCAACCCAATGTGCCACCCACCCCCAAAACGGCCGTTGTCATCCCGTTCACGGCCGAAAACGATTGCGTTAAAATGCAACGTGTAGCCCCGTTATCAGTTCCTACTATGATTCTGGCATGGGGACCAGTTTTGAAGTGCACTAGAGTAAGTAACAACGATTGAACCGCTATCTAAAGAGACCCTAAAAAATATTCCAACATTTTTTCCCCATCCTTCCCAATAGGAATAATTGTCCCTTTTTTTCGTGCATCTTGCCTTTTTTCATTCTTCCTTGTTTGATGTGTATCAATGATTGTTGTTTCAATGTTTGTTATTATGAATTTGATTGTCAGTGAATTTTTTGTGAGGATCAAAGATGAGAAAGGTGGTTGTTGTGCTACGTTGAAATTGAATATTGATCTGTTTTAATATGAGATGAGGCGATATGGTATATCTGATACTCCCTTTGTCCAAACTTAAGCTGCACACTTTGACTTTTGACAGTTAACTCAAAAAATGTTTGACCATTAATATCTTTAACTATGTTCAATTAAAAATTATAAAAAAATAGTATTCTGAAAATACACATTAAGAAGAATCTAACACTATTGCACGTGATAATCTTCTTACTTATATCAATAAAATTTTATAGTTTAAACTAGTCAATTTTGACTAAATGAATATTACAAGTCCAGATTAAGATGAGACTATATTTTTTTAATTTCAACGGAGAGCTCATATTCATCTATTAATTTTGAAACTAGTTGGCTTTGGAAGTTAATAAAACGATTTCGGATTGCTGTTCGAAATTTAAAACTATTATGAGGCAGGTTAAAAAAGCACCTTGCTTAAATAATTATAATTTGACTTTAAAAATTATTGAAACGAGATTTTTTTTATGAATTTAACAGTTAGTTCATCTAACATAAGATTTTTTCATTATGAATTCATTATTATTTTTGAATTAATAAGTGAAATAATATTTAATTTTAATTAAAAGTAATGATATATCATCTAGTTAAAAAATTATAATAGAAAATATTTTTTTTCTAAATGATTTATTAATTATGTCAAATCATTCAAAATTATAAATAGTTAAAATGTTACCCATTTTAATTTAAAAATCACAAATTTCATCTAGTTTTAAATATTGATTTTTAACGACATCTGTTTTTTTATCATGTCAAAAATTGTCTTTCACCAAAAGTAGGTATAATTTACTTCAAAATAGTACTAAAATGATAGGCACTTTCTTATACAAAAAAAGAAAATTAATTATAAATTTAATGACGGCATATTAACATTACAAGGAATAATTTAGTCTACGTCGGTTCCATAGGTCTTTTTAAATAACCGAGGTATAGAGGTCTTTTTACTTCAGTTATTTTCAGAAAAATAACTGAGATATATGAGTCCGTCTCTTGAAAGACGGTCTTTCCATAAGCTATGGAAAGACCAGGGACTAAATTGCAATTTGAAGACAACA
>JAUOBV010000010.1:1376197-1387908 GCA_032360425.1 Rubia occidens
GTTGAGGCCTTCAGCTTGTTCATCATGAGTGACAAGGATATACAGTGTTATCTTCCTATCTTGCGTAACTACAGAGGAAAAACTGCCTTTCACCCTACCCTCCATAGGTCGAGTGTCAATATCTTCAAGTACGAAGGAAAGGTGTATTTTCCCTTCCTTTCACAGGGTAACTGTCAATCCTGAAATTACAGAAGAATTTTTTTTTTACCCTGAATTAGTGTCTTGATCTGACCCTTCTTTCTTAGGGCCATTCATATCAAATGTACAGCTTTTACTGCAAACCTGATATACTTTTTACTGCAGTAGGTTTTACTTCTTTTTTAAAAAATTATAAACCACACTGTGGGTGGGGGTATGCATTGGCCGCCCCTAGCCTTAAAATTAGGAGTATTACAAGTTCATAAACCTTGTGATCCCTGAGGACAAAAATTCACCCCGCTAAGGACAAAGTTAGTGGTGTTTTTGTGTGTTGTTTTCAACAGATTGTGTCTCTAACGAAGCGCCTCCACCGCAAGTGTTAAAACACTTGTTAGCCAAGACAATTTATCAAAAACCTCAACAAAAGAAGTACATGTTCAGATGGTTATATACATGTTTGTAGCTAGTAGAAGTCCCCGACTCTACCTCTAATCTAACGCTTAGAAGTCTCATTTGATCAGTAGAAATAGAAGCTCGGACTTTTTTGGTTTAGTTCTTGTGGATGCAACCTTATCAGTTGCTGAATGTCTTCTTGAATAGCCGTTTGTGCCAATTCATGTGCGACCTGGTTTTGTTGCCCGTATGCATGACAGAAGGTGACTTGAACTGCTTCAGCATCTCTAATAATGTTCCAGTACAGTTGCTTCATCTTCCATGGAATGTTTCTTCTCGTGTTTAACATTTGCACCGCCTGCATGGAATCAGTTTCTACAATTAGGGGAGTGAATTTCAATTGTACGCATAGTTTCAAACCTGATTTGATAGCCATACGTTCTGCCTCAAGCGGTGATTTAGCCCGTGAGATGTTGTCCACAGCTGTCATCTGCACTGAATAATCATGCTTTCTAACAATAAGACCAGCTTTAGAGTATGATAAATGAGAGAAGGTGGCATCCGAGTTCAGCTTATATCCTAAGTCTGGGGGTTCCCACTTGTATGCCCTAATAACTCTCAGTTTTGGTGCTCTGTGTTGTGGTATTAATTCCTTTAACATCAAAGTAGCACAATCAGAATATACAACCTGACTGTGATAGTAAAAATGCCAGCTAGCATCTTGTTCAATTGTAGGGTCATTGTATCTAAACTGGGTTTTTTTATATAGTGATGAACATCTTTGTTTCCAAACTATCCAACAAATTAGACACGGTATGATATGAAAGAATTTATTCTTTTTCTTTGAAAATCTCGTGTTTGACCAATACCATGAAAGTCTATAAAAAAGATGATCAAAGTTGGATTCCTTGGTATCAAAGTTTCACCGTGTAATGACATTTGTTGAAGAGATGATTTAATGTTTCTTCCTGGATATAACACAGAGAGCATCTAGAGGCAACATTTATACTTACAACTTGCAGTATGTCATCCAAAGGTATCAATTTATTTAACAACTTCCACATAAAAATGGAGATTTTTTTAGGTAAGATTGAAGACCATACCTTTCCCATACCAATGACTTGCTGCCTCTTATGTCTCAGCATTTCATAATATGATTGTATAGAGAACATACCCGTGATGGTGGGCTTCCAAACCATATGATCCTGTTTATCATAGAGAACAATAGGTTGTTGCAGTACAGATAAAATATGAGAACTGAAGCTTACTGTTAAAATCTGCAAATGTTGTTGCATGTGTTCTGAGAATTCTCTTACTGTGATATAAGAATTTGGAGGATCATAGGAATGGTTCCACTGATCAACCAGTAGTCCCAATCTAGTCCAATTTGCAGTCCAAAAATTGGAGTGTCCATTACCTACTACAATCTGAGTGTTTTCTGCAGCCCTATGATCTATTCTCTGAACCCTTTTCCAAGGATCAGATGTTCTACTCGACTGTGGCATAGACCATATTAGTTGCGCCCAAATGCTTGAGCCATCTTGCAACTTCCACCACAACTTGAGTGAAAAGGACTCGATAATAATATAAAAGTTCCGGAATTTTAATCCATTTTCTAGCCTAGGGTAGCATAATCTACTCCAGGACTTCCAGTGTCTCTTTGACTTCTCCTCCTCATTTTCCCCCATAAGAAGTCAGAGCAAATGGCTTCCATTTTACCGATTATATGTTTTGTTGGAGCTGAAACACACGAAGTGTGTTGAGGAATAACCGTTAGCACGTGTTTAATGAGGATTGCTTTATCTGCTTGATTCAAGAGCTTAGAGTTCCAATTCAAGACCCTTTTATTAAGCTTTTCAGTTAATTCCTGGTAATATGCGTTAAGCTTCCTACCCTTATAACATGATACTCCTAAGTATTTGAAATGGAATGACCCTTGACTCATCCTGGTTATCTGCTTAATCCTATGTAATGTTGATTCACTAGCCCACTTACCAATATAGAATGCACTTTTCTGAAAATTTATCACTTAACATGTGGCTGTTTCATAGTGGCCTAAGAAATGCACCAAATTTGTAAGGGATTTTTTTGTACCTTTTAAAAAAAAGGCCGTATCATCTGCATATGATAGGTGTGTAAGTTTGTAACCCCCTGCAATATGGAAATAGTCTATATGGTTTGAGTTAAACATCACCTTTAAAGCCCTATTAAGCACCTCGGTTATAAGGTTAAACAGCTTAGGGGAGAGGGGGGTCCCCCTATTTTAGCCCCCTGCTTGCTTTGTAAAAACCATTTGGCTTCCCATTTAGCAAAACTGATAACCATACGTTGGATATGTTTTGCAAGATGAGTCTCACAAAATGTCCATGAAACCATAATTTTAATAGCAATGAGTTCAGCATTGGCCAAGAAACTTGATCAAATGCCTTAGACATATCTATTTTTGCTATCAAATTTAGTGCCTGGTTCTTTTTATCCAACATTCTTACCATTTCTTGCATGGTAAGTATGTTGTCTGCAATATCTCTTCCCTTAATGAAGGCTGATTGTTCTGTTGATATACACTTATGTATGACACTCGAAATCCTATATACAAGAATTTTAGAGCAAATTTTATTTACAAAATTTGATAATGAAATTAGCCTAAAATCTGACAGCGTATTAGGTACCAACATTTTTGGAATCAGGCAAATTAAGGTACTGCCAATACTCATTGGTATTGCAACACCGCACATGAACTCCTACACACATGAAAGGAGATCCAGTTTTATGATGTCCCAGGCATATCTGTAAAAACTGCCTGGGAATCCATTTGGCCCTGCTGCACTATTCGGATTTAACTGAAAAATGATTTCTTCAACTCTTCCATTTGGATTAGCTTTATCATTTCAGTATTTTCCTGATCAGTTATTACCGAGGATATAAACTCAAGATATTTCATCATTGTGTTTCCAGATTTATCAACTTTTGAATCAGTCTGCATATTTTTGAAGAAAAGAGCAGCATAATCTCCCAATTCTGTCTGATCTGTGATCTAGCTTCCATTCTCAGTTTTAATTTTATTAATCCTGAGTTTATTATAATTTTCTTTTACAGAGTTATGAAAGAATTTAGTATTCAGGTCCCCATCTTTTAACCAGTTAAGCCTAGCCTTTTGCTTCCAAAACTCATGTTCTTCCTTTAATTTTTTGGTTAGTTCTGCATTAGCTTGTAAAAGTAAGTCTAGATCAGCTGGGTTTTGGTTAGTGTCAAATCTGAGCTCTAGTTCTTGTACCCTACTTTCAGCCATTTTAATATTCTCAAACACATTTCCAAAACTTTCTCTATTCCAGATTTTAAGTTCCAATTTTAATCTTTTCAGCTTATGTGAAAAACCAAACATTCCCCGATAAGGACACTGTTGGTTCCAATTGGCCCGGATTACATTCTTTAATTCAGGTCTTAATGTCCACATATTCTGAAATTTGAATGATTTATGAGGAGCATTATCCTGTATGTTAGTATCTAGAATAAGGGGTGAGTGATCCGAAGGCATTCTAGCTAAGACATGAATTGAGGTATTTGGGTACGTCTGAAACCACATAGAGTTTCCCAGTACCCTATCATTCCTTTTACAAATCCTATTGTTATCCTTTCTAGAATTTGTCCATGTAAAGAAGTTTCCCACTGTTGGTATTTCTTCCAGGTTATTTGAAACTATGAAAGTGTCAAAATCCTGCATATTATCTGGGTTTTGGGGGTATCTTCCTTTATATTCATTCACAGTTCTACAAGCATTAAAATCTCCTGCTACAATACACGGTGAATTGATCAATTCTAGTGCTGTCTCTAGGTCATTAAATAGCTGTTGTCTAAGTGATCTTGAGTGTTTACCATATACAGCTAGAATATGAAGTTCAGTCAAAGTTTGGCTATTTTTTATGTTGATACCTAGAAAGTGTTCATTTAGGCACTTTAAATTCCCTGTGTATCCATTTCTAATCATCACCCAAATTCTAGAGTCTTCTGAGGCAAAGCATTCATCAAAGCCTAATGATTGTTTGTAACTTTGCATTTTTTCCATTTTTTGTTTAGGCTCTATAGCTATTAGTACAGATACACTATGAATGTGCAAAAGATGTTTCAGCCTGACTAGTGATCCTGCTATACCCCTTAGATTCCATGTGAGTATCTTAACATTCATTGGAGGTTTTTGATTTTGATTGTAAGCGAGTAACTACAACATTTGGATTCCTGAAGAAATTCCTATTTCTATCTTTGTCAGGAGGTTTAGAGTTACCTGGTTCGGTAATCTCACTATTATCCACCCTACTTGATTGTTGCTGACTTGTTACCTCCAGCTCCTGACCATGATTATCATTCTGCAACCTTTGTTTATGTTTTCGCCTAAGCTCATTTGGAACTTCCTGAGCAGTAGTCTCTTCCATAGTATCATGTTTATCTCCATTTTGCTCTTGTTGTTTTTCTGGTTGTACCTGAGGAGCAAATTTTTTTGTCAGCTGAATATGGTAATCCTTTAAATCCTTTAAAACAAGAAATTTGTTAGAAGTATGAAGAGAAAGGGTATTTTTGGTGATGGTCTGGATATCATCAGCCGATTTCCAGTTGTTGTGGTATCTCTTATTTGTTGCTTTATGCTCAGAGCAGCTGTATCCCTTTTTGGTGACAGGACTAGTTCTCTCTGTATTGACCGGTTCCTTTTGCTTGAGCATGGGATCTCTAATTGCAATAGTCTCTTGCAGAATGTGATCCGAAGCATCTTGAAAAACTTCTTCATCTCCTTTTTGCTGATTATCTTTGCCTTCATCTTGCAAGTAGTTTACTGACTGCTGAATTTGTCCCCTTGAACTCTGTTCAGGGTCAGGGACTGGGCGCCATTCGCTTTTATTCTGTTTAGACTGCTTCCTAATCCCACATTCAGCAGTCTTATGCCCAATCTTTAGACATTTACAACAGTAGAATGGGTGATCCTCATACTTAATGTCATACCACTTGCTTTCTTTTGTTGAGCCCAATCTGATTCTTTCTGGGAAATCTCCAGTGAGGTCCATCTCTACACAGAGGCGGATTGTGGAAGGCCTTGTATGGTTGAGTGTGGGTTGATCTGCGAAGATGAGTTCCCCCAATCTATTGGCTATGTGAGGAATGCAATCCTTATGCAAATAATACGCAGGAGGGAACTCAACTGAGAGCCAAATTGGCACCACCGGAGGTTCTTCTTTGACATCGAAGTTTTTCGTCCACTTGAGAACTTTCATGATAGTACCTCCAAGGTTCCAATTTCTCTTAATCCAGCATCTTTGAGTGTCTTCTTCCAGATCGAATTTGATGAACACATGCCTTCTGTCCAAAGCTGTGATATTTGCTTCGCTTTTGAATCCGATCTTTTTGAATTGATGGCGTATGAACTCCAAAGATGGGCGACCTCTAGCAAATTTTCCGATGAGATTCCTCTTGAAGGGTTCTGACAGGTGATCTATCTCCTCTTCTTCGAACAAAACAGCGATCTCTCCTTTAAATTCTGTTATAGGATTTAGTGGAAGTGATGGGTTCTTGTATATTTGAGATTGGGATTGATATTGCGTTTGTTTTTGGGTTAAAACGGATCTGTATGTGGGTGGCGGACTCGCGCCACTGGGCGGAGCCGCCATGGTCGGGTGGTGCGAAGGTGTTTGTTTGGTTGCAATGAAGACGTTACAGGGTTCTGACAAGGTAGATGGTTGATTTTTGCTTTATTGGGTAGTTGAAATATCAATAAGTGTAGTGAGAGAAAATAGAGAGAGGTCAGAGCATCTCAACAATTTCAAATTAAAATTGACTACTCCCTGCATCTCATTTCATCTCATCTCAATTTTCTAAAAATCTTTACACGGTTATCAAGAAACGTGTTTGACCATTAATAATCCCTATGGTCCTCTAATTATGTCCATTTTCTCATATTTTTTCAAGCCATATTCGACTATCAATAACTTTGATTGCTTATAATAACATATTATAAAATTTTACTTTTTAGAAACTACATGTTACGGAGAATTCAAAAACATCTCACATAATATCTGTTATTATATACAACAAAAGTTATTATTTGTCAAACATGCCTTGAAAAAAGTGTGGTCAAAGGGGGTCATAAATAGATGACTGGGGTAGTATGTTTAACTACGTATAATAACGACAAATAAAAAGTTGATATTTAATAACTACCAACCATATCATATATAATAATATTATTGTTTATATATATTTTTAAATATGTGATCAAAGTTCAACACTGAATAGTGACATAAAGTGAAGTAGGAAGTTTGAGATTGACGGAGGGAGTGAGGGAGTATTATACAATTGTCAACTATGCTTGCTGAGCCAAACTCAAGTGTAATTTTTCCAAAATAGCATCCCTATAAATGAGAAAATCCGCGCTGTTTCGAGCCTGCACCGTAGCCTTGTACACCTTCACGCTCAGATCATTGGCAGCCATTCCCATCTCATCCAGCACGTCAACGCAGACCTCCAATCCGCTCATGCCACCTATCAGCCACGTCACCGCCTCCTCCCTCTCCTCAGAAGTCAACGCCTGGTAGGTTTGACTTCCATTCATCACGCGGTTCAGCTGACTCACCGACTCGCTGAACCCCCTCCGGCAGTGATCCTCCTCCGCTGATCCCGCCGCCAGGACGCTGCGGGCCAGCGGCGGCATGCTGGTGATGTTCGCGACGGCCACTTCGAGAGACGCCGTGAAGAGCTCATCTGGGCCGCGGTTGGCGGCGGCGGCGGCGGATAAGTGGGCGGATATGGAGGTGAAGCATAGCTGAGGATCCTGAGTGACGGAGCAGAAGATTTTGAGGGAGCTTTCCGAGTTTGACTGAGTGGTGGTGTTGTGTTTGAGAGGTATGGTTATGGCGGTGATTATGAGGATTGCGAGAAGCGAAAATAAGAATGTTTTGGTGATTTTGTGAGTTTTTGGTGATTGGCTATTGAAATGGGGGGATTTGGAGTTGGCCATAGATCGTGATTACTGATTAGAGGCGATCCAGGATCTATGGATTTTGACTTCTTGAGTTCTGTAAGTTCTTGTACCCGGCGGCAATGTTTGACTTTTTTGCATGCAGCTACTGCCCACTCTAATCATGTCTGATGTAAATGCACCCGGGACCAATTTCTATCTTTTTCTCTTATCCAAAACTACATAGCAGTACCGTTAGTCGCTCTGTATTATTTTACAAATCATCCTAATACGTATGAATAAGGGTGTTCAAAATTAACCGATACAATCCGGTCCATTTTGACTCGGTTCATTTGGGTTGAGTTGGATCAATTTTTCATTTGGGTCAAGTGGATCAGGTCAAAATGGATTTTGACCCAAATTGAACCGTTTTGATCCATTTACAAATTTGCCCTATTTTCCTGAGAAACAAATTTATTTTTTTATCAAAAATAATTAGTTTAGTTCAACATATCCACCATTAATTTACTTCATAAACAAATTAAACATTCTTGAAAAATATATTTTTATAAAACTATTATTCATTATAAATAATAAATTAATTAAAATATGAAATATATTCATAATTATATAAATATTTTTTAGTAAAATTATATCCTTTAATTAAAATAATAAAAGTATTTTAACTAAGTAGAATGAAAATAATTATATTTTTTCTGTATTAAGTAAATAATTTATAATTAAATTTAAATATTTTATCTTAAATTATATGAAAATAAATTATCATTTTAATATTAATATATTTAAAAATTATTTATTTTATTAAATAAATTATAAAAGTATTTACTATGATCTGGGTCAATATTGATCAATTTGAGTTTTTTTTTACCCGGCCAAACCCGGCCCAAACTATGAAACTTTTGATCCAATCCGGCTCATTTAACCCTAAATTTAGGGTAAATTTGGGGCCTGACAGTTGACCCGCCCCCAACCCGCGGGTCAAAATGATCAGCCATATGTATAAATACATACTTCCTCGATCCTCCGTATGACATTTTATTTTATAGTATAATTTTTAATTGATATTAAATTTGTGGAGTACATTAAAGGAAAAAAAGAGAGTAAAATATATAATTGAACATGGGAGCAAAGCATCCATGTAATTGGCTAAGTAGTTAAGTATTTTGTTAAGTGCTTCAAGACCATAGGTTTGATCCCATTAGTTGCAGTGTGAGAATTCTATTAGTTGATGCTTGAATATCGTAATTTATCTTCTCACCAACGAGTGAGAAGGGATTTTGTCTTTTGCCTCAAGAATTGGGACACCATTATTTTTCAAAAAATGAAAATGATATTTGGCCATATTAAACTCACCAAGTATGTGTTAATTCACTTAGAAAGTACTGTAATTTACAAGGTAAATGTCTTTAAATCCGAAAAAACAAACAAAGCAAAAAAACCAACACAAAATACTGCGGAGAAAACAATAGAAGCGTCCACAGATATTCATAATCTATCCCGTAGTCCTTATCCACTCCCATCTGCTCACGTACTTCCTCGAGTATCCCGTCTCGGGTCTCGAGGAAGTCGTAGATGTTGCTCACGTACATGATAGCCTGGTGCACCCCACTCCTCAGCTCAATCGCAGCCGTCGATTCCTCCTTTCCCAGGATCCCAAAGCAACTCCACAGATCCCGCCACGCGTCGTTCACCCACGGCTTCATCTCTTTAATCTTACCCTGCACCCGCGCCTCTTGATCCTCTGTGCTCGCGCCGGCGCCGAATATGGACAGCCCGCCGTCGCCCGCCATCGCCACCGATCTGTCGAGCTGGTTCAGCGAGTCGTCGATCAAACTCGAGCACGTGAACAGAGCCGACTCGTTCCTCGACTCAGCTCCGGCGGCGGCGGCGGTGGACTTCATTATCAGCGCCCTGGTTAGAGAAGTGAGGCCGCGGACATCTCCGACGGCGACTTGGAGGGAGGAGTTGAAGATTTCATCGGGGCCGGTGCTCTTGAATGGGGCGATGGAGATGCGGCAGGAGTCCGGGTGGCGCGTGGCGGAGCAGAATGCGCGTACGGCGTCGTTCTGCTGCTCCGTCCTGCGCTTCTGCTGAGAGACGTTGTATTTCTGGACCTGGTTGATGATGATTGCGCCGGTGAGGAGGGCGAGGAGGATGATCAATGAGAAGAAGATCTTGATGAGGATTTGGTTCTTCTTGATCGTCGATGAATGATGGAGTGATGAAGATTGTATGAGATTGATCTTGCTGGTGTTTTGGAACTCATCCATGAATTCAGATACGCTACTTACTGTCTCAAACTCTTCCTGAAATTCAGCCCTTTATCGCTATCAGTTTTTTATCGATCGGATTAGTATATGGATTGTGTGAAGCTTGGAAATGAGGTTTGAAATGGTGGTGTTTTGAGGGGTATTGGTGTGCGACTGTGTGTAAACATGTGCAAGCTGGTTGGCATGGCAGCGGAATATTTCTCTCTTACGGATCTTCTTCTTCATCTGCCATTAATAATGTTGTTATTTTAAGTGTTCGAAGGTGTGCTAGATCTGATCTTGAAGCTATGATAATTAATTGAGAAAAAGTGAAGAAAGTGAAATGATATGAGAAAAACATTGGAGTTTTGCCAAAACATTGTCGTCATTTGTAAGGCAACAAATGGAATCAATTTCTGTTTCTATTAAATACATTCCTTTTTTTCGTTTTTCCTAAACGGAAGTCCAACAAAGTGGTAGAAAAAAAAGTGCTCCACTTAATATGATTTCTATTTTTTTACAAAGTATTAAAATAATTTTAAGTTGATCTAATCTTGCAGTCAACCTAATTTGGTACAAAAGAGAAAAAAAATTGCTTCTTTGACCCTTAGTTTCTTCATATACAGAGTATAATAATCAAGACTGACCCTAGCATTTTGAAGGTCTGAAGCAAATTAGAAAAAAATAGGCCTCATATATAATATTAAAATTGTGTTATGTTTGTGAAATGGGACTGCATAGGTAAGAAAAAAATAATTATTGAGGCAGTTAATTAGATACTAATTTTTTCTTATATATATAGTAAAAAATTAAAAAATATAACTAAAAATTTGGGTGCCTGATGCGAACGTTTCAGTTGTCTCAGGTTATAATAATATAACCTTGAGTTTTTTGAAAGTGTTGAGATACTTCAAGTTGGTTTTAGTTGGGAGCTAACGCCGGTTAAGGTCGTTCAATGTTAATAACCTAAAAGCACTAGAATATAATATCTTACAAATTTTGGAAAAGAATTGTCATTTCTCTTATGAATATTTTCATCGAAACACTCATTGATCGCCATTTCTATAAAATTGAGGTAACATTGTTAATTATTTTTAAAATATTTGAAGAGAATAACTCAGTATGAGATATGAATTCATAAAAGGAATGTGGTCAGACTCGACCAGAGTAACGCGAAAAATTATATTAACTATGAGGCATCAAAATTTTCGCCATCCATGTCATCTTCTTTCAAGGATTCAACATCATTGTTGCCGACTATTGTCTCGGGAGGAGCTATCTAGCAGAACTAGTTTCAAAATTGAAAGAATCGACCGCGAATTCAACCTAATTTTGTGATCACTAAGATTTCTCATACTAGAGTTCTTCTTGATTCCTCTCATGCCATGGAAATGAGGAATGTGTCGTTTTGAAAATGATAATGGTGCTTGAAATCAATGAACACAAATCCCAAATATTGGTGATTTGGAGTTGTTCTATTGCATGGGAAGGAAGGCAAATTAAATGAAAACTCCGAATGTGTGATGCACTATCGTGTGCATATAGTGTTTGTAGAGGATCGCTTGATTTTTTTTTACTGAAACACAGAGGGGAAGAGAATTGGGGGTGGCGGGAAGAGAGAAAGGGAGCGGTGGGGGGGGGGAGTAGGGGGCATAGAAGGGGTTACAATGTTGCAATTCATGGTGATTGACTGATTGTGGTGCGATGAGGCACTATAGAGGTGCTGCTGAGTTAAATGACGTTGATTGGTGAAGGTTAGCAACACGATGTTGTTGGTGGTTGTCAAAATCAATGATTAGGGTTGTCAAATAAAATAGGTTATTTTTGTTATTTAATAATTTGTTTACCGAAAAATGGTAAGAGGGATTACATTATTAACCTTTCACGCCGTTATACCAACCCTTTCAAAAAAGTTATATGTTGATAAACGTTATATGGGCACTTTTGGAGAAAAAAAAATTGAAAGTCTTATC
>JAUOBV010000010.1:1413524-1426061 GCA_032360425.1 Rubia occidens
TTCTTTTCATTCTGGGGTGTCGTCGCCACTGTGAACATGTATGTCCCTCCAAACCTATCCTTCAGCTGCAATACAACTCTCGATCATTCAAGAACTCGAATATTGCATCTTCACTAACATTTTAAGGAGCAATATGTCGTGATTTTCAATGTTTGACGTGAGGCACAGAAACAGAAGAGAAGAATGTTAATCTTACCTCGTCCGGGCTTCCCAAACACTGAAGACTTCCATCTACGAGAATTCCTATGCGATCACATATATGTTCTGCCTCCTCCATAGAATGTGCTGAATATGAACATATGACACCATTAGATATCTAAATTCATGTCAAAGCGATGCAATTGTTGAATTAAGCGTTAACGTGTGTTAAACCAAAAGAGTTACAGAAAATCACATGACAACGCAATCTAACAACAGAAAAAGACGGCCTTGGTAACGTATAAGGCAGAGAAGGATGCTTACTGGTTAGAATAATTGCTCTGTCCTTTTTCGCCTTGGTCACAGCATCCCATAACAAGTTCCTCGAGGCTGGATCCAGCCCCGTGCTCGGTTCATCCAAGTAGACAACCTGAAAATGTTCAAATTTGATCACAATGAAACATTCCATCAGCAATATCGAGTAAACAGATGATCACGGCTTACTTACTTTTGGATCTCCTATCAGTGATATTGCAAGACTCAATCTTCTTTTCATTCCGCCACTGTATTTCTTCACAAGCTTATCGGCCGCTGCTCCTTGAAGCAAGTTAACTTTGGAGAGAGAATCCTCAACAGCCTGCCTCGTTGTAACCAAAATATAAGATCAATTCAATCTCTGAATTGAAGGGGAAAAAATAGCTTCTAACGTTATCTTACCCGTGATAAGGTGGAGCCAGAGAGGTTTTTAAGTCTACCATAGAAGCTGAGATGTTCTCTTCCTGTCAAGGTATCCCAAAGGAGGCTGCAAAGTCACACAAAACAAAAATAAAGGCAGAAAGGTAAGAGTTTCTGCTTCCAGGATTGTATGAAAATATCATTAGAGTTTCGAACTTACTCATGTTGTGGGCAAACACCCATGCTAGAATAGATTTCATTAATCTGTGTCGCTAAATCCATCCCCTCGATAAATGCAGCGCCGGAAGTGGGCTTAGTGAGTCCTGTCAGCTGCCAAGATCATGACATGTTAGTACCGAGTTGAGAAAAAATGGATGCTGAAGTTTTAGCAGATTTTTCGAGCAATTTTACACTAACCATACTAATGAACGAAGTTTTCCCCGCGCCATTTGGACCTAGGAGGCCAAAACACTCACCACGACCAACTGCAAGATTCAATCCCCTGACAGCGTGCTTCTCCGGGTTCCCATCTTGGGCAGGGAAGGTCTTTCTGAGGTTACTCGAGACAATGGGATAGTGGAGATTCGGTTCACTTACCAACTGTTCAACCTTTTCCATCTGCAAAAGATGCCGATGATTCAGACATGAATCTTAAAAACAAATAGATTGTGCTGATAAACCAAAACTAAATTGGAAGTACCTCTTCATCAATATCATGTTTATCAAGTTGGACTAAAATCCTGGATTCTGGGATTTCAGAAACAAGTTTCTCAGACGATGAAGCGCTCTTGTGAGATCTTTTGAAGAAACTAAGAATGCCTCGCGACGATGTATATTTGAAAGAACAATAGGTCACGAGAAGGAACACCAGCCATTCGACTGACATGATTATCAGAACTTCTCTCATTCCGCTGTTTCTGTCCCGTAGGCTTCGCCACTGCATCCCAAAAGCCCCCATATTATAAGCCTCCCTTGAATACCGAGATAAGTCATACATTCCACGATACAACGACAGGCTCGGAAACAGCTCAAGTACAATAAGCGCCGATCCTGAAACATTGGAAAATTGCGAGGTGTTGCTTCAAGATGCAAGAACATGGTGTACTAATTCACGAAATCTAAGTAGCTTTTCAAGAAATGATGTTTTCACATCCACTTACGAGGAAATGATGTTTTTTCGATTAAGCTACGAAAAAGAGCAAACCCCAAGATCCAACTTCCGAAGACCAAAATGAATCCGACCACTGTAAAATCCAAATTGAAACAAATCAGTCAGTGAAAAGAGATTGATATGAACTATACTGTTTCTGCAAACTGACCTGAAGCAGTCTTCACATTTGAAAACAGCTTGGAGAGCAGAAAGGCGGATGAAATGAGCAAGTTTATGTGGATGAAGTAGAAAACGAACTGTATGACGCATGAATTCAATGTGAAGAAGATCAACCCTGCAGAGGAATCAAATGGTTCATTTTCCTGTGGAATACGATTAAACCTTAACGTTTCATTTACCTGCCAAATAGCCAAACCCGATAAAACATATCATGTAGAGGGAACATATGATTAGAAAGTAGAGGTACGTAATAATCCAGTAAGGCGCATCCCCAAGACCGTGCATTTTCATCATGATTGTCAGTCTCTGCTGCTTCTCGTACACCAAGGATGTTAGAACGACCTATGTCACGACCAACAGATGAAATAAAAGCAAATCAGTGGATTGTCCAATGTCCATTTCGACAGGAGATGAAAAAGTTGAACCCTTTCGGGAGCAAAACTATAGGAAATCAACAAAACAAAAGACAGCAAAAGAAAGAAAATCTAGCAAAGCACAAATGGTGGCATTATTTCTTCATGATAATTACTACCTCATCTTTCCTTTTGTCAAGAGATAATCAATAGTTTGGGAACTTACTGGGAACAATTGTAGTATCACCCAAGGGAAAAACACGAAACCTAATACGGAAGCCATGTCAGTCTCACGGCTAAGAGCCGAGGGAGAGGGCATCTCACCCACAAACTCAAAGGTCATTTTCACAGCATTCCCTACTAAAGATTGGAGGAAAGCATACGAAACCTGCATCCAGCCGCATCCACAGTAAACTGGAGGTTAATGCTTTAATACAGTTACTGATAGTATCATTTATAACATGAGAAACAGCGTGAAGAGAACTTTAATATGTAAAATTCATCTCTAAAATCAAGATATTTTTTGAGAATGCCACAAGTAAGGCGTGGTAAGAATCCCTTTCGATTTGGAAGAGTTCGTGAACTATACCATGCTCATAGAACTTGCTATAAACCCTGGATCAGACTGTATGTTCCCGTCATCATCACTTCTAGAACTAGCCGGAGTAGTATTATACCATAAATTCACGTGAAAATTCTTCGAGGTTGAGTCTCGAAAATCATATGCTGTTAACATATGCATAAAACATCAACATAAGGCTAATAAATAAGAAAGAGCACATTTCAGACATTAAAACATCCGAGGAGGTAAATCAACGTGAAAACCAACCAGCCAGAATTTCATTTATCTCCCTTTTTGGATTCCCATTGTAGTGGCCATCAAAGAGTTCATTGTTTATCTCCAGGGCGTTGTCTCGCCACAGGTGTAGACCTTGAAGACACTCGGCTTCCTTGACTCCAACTACAGAAGGATCAGAAAGCATGCATTTCAGTTCAGAAGAATTTTACTACACAAGAATGGATTACAATGCATCAAGTGATGTAGAATTTTACAACACAAGAACAGATTCACATGTGGGTCGCATGACTTACCTCGGCCTACTTCTTCTAGAACAGCGATGGGCACCGTAAAGTTTCCTATGCATCGAGATCGGAAATGATAATACTTTTGATCAAATTTTACATCTTGCAGCCCCTGTTCATTTGTCAGAAAATCTTTCATCATGTACTTTTATAGCCAAACCTAAATGCTGGACACATATATTTATAGAAACTTACAAAAGCGCCATAGGCTTCAGCAACGGAGCTGTAAGAGAAATTAGAGAACATGTTTCCAGCCACACCTATCCACGATCAAGAATCAAACTTAAGTCGCAATCTTTTTATTCATTTGTCAAAATGAATGCTATGTTATACCTTCTGCAAAAGTTCTGTTCTTCCCAGTAACAAGAACTGTCGCGGGACAAGAACCATTTATTCTGCAAGATTGGTCCGGCAAATCGCTGAATGGCATTAGTCCTGTTTCCACAGCTCGGAAATCAGAACCAGGAATTTGGAGCAAAGGAGTTGCCTCTGTGGGCAATACTGCTGGCTTTAGCGACGGATTAGAATGCTTTCTCTGGTAATAGCGAAGAACTCCAAGCAACAAGAATAAAACAGCTGGGAAAAGAACCAGCCGTAGATTGGACCGCAGATGCCTTCTCTGGGAATTTTACAGAATAGGAAAAGATGTTATCAAAAACTTAAGAATGCCAGTGACTGAACTAGATTGAACATAACATAAGTACGACAAACAAAACACAATGAACTACAGAGATTCATAGGATTCATAGTAATCTGGTAACTACATGAAACTTTAGAGAAGAAAACAGACACAAATTCAACATTGGATCAAAACAAGGAAGCAGAACAAACTCTTCTAAGCGCGTAAATGGTCAGATCAGAATTTAGGCTGACAGTACCAAACATGGAACCACATTTACAGCAAAAACCGACAGAAATGAACTACTCGATCGGGTTTTTACTCCATGCCCTAAATTGAGCCTACTTTTTACAAGAGAAAGAACTAAACAGAAAAAGTACAACTCAAATTCACAGCAGCCAGAATCATATGAAGATCAAAACAAAGAAAACAGGACAATCAAATCCTGAGAGAAACACATACATGGTAGATGAGATTCTTCTTCCACAAAGCAACCGTCTGATTCCCAAACCCCGCCATTTCTGCAAGAAGAAAATAACCCCTTTTGGAGCCCAGATAAAATCCTTTTCAAGAATCCCAACTGGAAAATCAATCAGCCATTCATATCATCCCAATTCTCCAACTTTGGTAATTTGTAATAACCCTTTTGGAATTATTTTTTTATAATTACAGAGGGAAAAAATCTTTCCTTTTCCAACTCAGACGAAAAAGTACCGCATTTCCCAAAGCGGCCAGACGTTCAAACTCCCATGGAAAATGGCTTCCAGTTGTCTCATTCAAATTTGTCTTTACAGCAAAATTAGCATCAATGCCATAAACCACAAAAGACCAAGACTTGCTGATAAGGACAAACAACAGAGTTAAAGCAAAATCCTTTGTAATAATAGCATGCATTTATTAAATCTTAGGAAATCCCGCTGAATTCCCTTGTTCTTAGCCTACCTTTTATAGCCCGCATCAATAAAAATTCAATCTTGATTGTGAAAGAGACCCAGAATTTGGATATAATCATATAATCAATGGAGTTGTTAAGTGGGATTCCCTTGTTTTTGCAGCAGGTGAATGCCCTGTTGAGGAAGAACTTCATTCTAGCATGGAGGAGCAAGAGAACCACATTATTGAGGCTTTTTTCGCCCCTTCTGTTCATAGGGTTCATGTTTGCACTCAGTAAAACGAATAGGGATGGAGGACACAGCATCAATTTCTCCGAAGCTGTTCGCGATCCGGAGGCCTTTGTGATCCCTTCAATTCCTGCCTGTGAGGAGAAGCTGATCATCAAGCTGCCCTGTTATGATTTTGTTTGGAGTGGGAGTGGGAACCAGAGGGTTGAGTCCATTGTCAATGGGATCATGGCTAATAACCCCGGTCGGCGAATTGATCAGAGCAAGGTTTGATTTTGTTTCTTTCCCCTGTTGTGAAATGTATTTTTTTTTTTTGAGTTTTTATGATATTCTTGAGTTGAGGTGTAATGTTAGTAAATGGACAGGTAGGAAAAGGAGTCATGTTTTTCGTCGGACAATGTAATAATGAAGTTGAGATGTGATTTTAATAATTCTGTCCTTATAATGTTGTATGTTATCATGATGTTCATGACAATCTTGAAGTTCTTAGAAAAGGGGTTTTTTTTTCCCTGAATTTGTAATGCTATGTTGTAATGTGTTAAAAGCCGAACATTTCCAGTATTTCTCACTCAGAACTCAGAAGTAGGTTTGCAGATGTTAGAGAGGTTGTTTCTGTGTAATCCCCCAACTTGCAACTTGTGCATGAGCTTTGAAATGCTTCCTAAGAATCTTGAAACTTTGAGAAAGTCGAAGAAAGCGATTATTTTTAACAAAATTGATTTGTTGCAATGAAATTGAGATGTGATCCAATTGGTGATACAGCCTGGTAGAAGTGGAAATGTTTTTTACAGAGTTCATGTGGTGTTTGTTTTTCTTCAGGTTAAATCATTTAAAACAAAAGATGAACTCAATAATTGGCTTATGCAAAATCCAATGCGTTCGCCTGGAGCATTATATTTTAATGGAGATAATGGCGACGAGATAAGGTATGGTATAGCCATAAATTCCTCTTCTTCTAATGTTAAGATTGGGAGGCAAAGTGAGGATCCCGTTTTCAATTACCAACTCCCCCTTCAACATGCTGCATTGCGCGAAATGTCAAGGTCCTTCATTGGAGGTAATTATGCAACTGCCTGAAGTACTTATAGATTCACAGTTTGCTCGTTAAGTGCTGTTGCCTAAATGAATCTGCACTTTATGATTGATTCTCAGACCGGGATTTCAGCTTTGATATTAGCCTAAGGGAATTTGCACGCCCTCGCTCGAAAATTGAGTCTTCTTCTAGCAGTTTGAACGATCCAGAAGACATTTTGTTAGCGTTCCAAGTGTTGTTCTTCTTAGCAATCGCGATGTTTGGTTTCATATCTCAAATTCATTCTGTGGTTTTGGAGAAAGAGCTAAAACTTCGTCAGGTAATGGACATATAAGTGTTACATGATCATCTGTGAGAAATCACAAGTTTGTTTCATTTACCGAAATGTTATTACTTGTTTATCAGACAATGACTATCATGGGACTCTATGACGTGGCCTACTGGACTTCATGGTACGTGTGGGAGGGATTCATGGCATTCCTCACATCATTGATCATTGTTGCTTTCGGGGCAATGTTTCAAATTGATCTTTTCTTGAAAAACAACGCTGTGATTGTGTTTCTTCTGTTTTTCTTGTTTATGCTGAGCATGGTAAGCTAAGCTAAGCTCTTAAACTTTTTCTTTTGAGTCATCATATCATGAACTAGTAAAAGAGAAAGCATGTCTATTTTGTAGGTTGCCGTTGCATTTGCCATCTCAGCGCTCATTAAGAACTCATCTTCCACCACATCTGTGGGATTCTTTGTGTTGATTGTGGGCACTGTGACCGCGGCAAGTGTTTCTTGAAAAACTTCAAAGCAAACAGATTCGGTAAAATTCTGAGAAAATTACTAATAGGGCTTCCTTTTTATTCTGGATTGCAGGTCTTTTCTATACTATTCTACTTTCAAGACATGAAAACAAAATACCGGGTGCTGTGGTCATTGTTTCCAGTTAATCCCTTCTCCGGGGGACTCTATTTGCTGCAAAATGCAGCAGTCGACAGGGGCATTGGTTGGAATGAAGCCTTCAAGTGTAAAGAATTTCCGTGTATGGTATGAAAGCTCGATTAATCCACTCTTCATTTGTTTCTTGACATTCACGTGACACTTTATTCGTCATTATTGGCAGTCATACTTCTTTTCTTGGCTTCTAGCAACGTTCATTCTGTGGACACTTTTGGCGATTTACCTTGATAATATACTACCTAACTCGGCTGGTGTTAGAAAGCCGTTTTTTTACTTCTTGAAGCCGAGCTACTGGACAGGGAAAGGTGACGATAAAAGACTACTAATCTTGTTAAAAAATTTCAAGTCCTGCATTTGTTGAATCCTTTAACATTTTCTACCTCTTGCTTAGATGAATACATACAAGTTGGTTCAGACTCTATTCAAAATCCGGATCGCTCAAGTCTAGATGATGAGGATGTCCAGGAAGAGGAAGAAACAGTGAAAAGAGCAGCTAAAGAAGGCATTATTGATCCTGAAGTCGCGGTCCAGTTGCGTGGCTTTGCTAAGTCGTATCCTAAGACCACGAAAGTGAGCTTCCATAGATTCTGTTTCTGCCTTTGCTGTTGTACCTGCAAGACAACAAAACCCTTTAATGCTGTCAAGAACTTCTGGATAAACTTCCCAAGAAACCAACTCTTTTGTCTTCTCGGACCAAATGGAGCTGGAAAATCCACCATAATCAGTTGTTTAACCGGGATCATTCCAGTGACTAGTGGAGATGGTATTGGACTGTCTTTCTTTTGCATTTTGTTTCGCGCGTCAAAAGGAAGATGTGAAAATTTATCGTTGTTTCTTTTACAGCAATCATTTACGGAAATTCTGTTAGGAGCTCTTCAGGAATGTCAAGAATCCGAAAAATGATAGGAGTCACTGCACAGGTACCCTCTTCGTGTAAAATCACCATTATACAAACAAAAACCGCACATTTGGCTCGTTAGTTTTTACAATTGTGATTTTATATAGTTGTATGTTTGGCTCGTTGGCGGGTTTAGTCATTTCGGCCAGTTATCAAGAATCTGAAGATAGTTTAGGTTTAGGGTTTATACTATAGGAAACTAATAAATTTGAAACTGTTGTTCTAGTTCGATTCGCTATGGGATGATATATCAGGAAGAGAGCATCTCCGGCTCTTCGCGAGTGTTAAAGGCCTACCTCGAGCGATACATCAAGGGGTTAGAAACTGGACTGATTCTTTCTTGTTTCATCTCTTTTGTGATGGTATGTGGAAACTTATCATAGTTAGCTCTGAAAAATGCAGGAAGTGGAACGTTTACTGTCCGACGTAGACATTGTCAAGGCTGCGAATGTGAGAGCAGGAAGTTACAGTGGAGGAATGAGGCGCCGGCTGAGCCTCGCTATCGCTCTCATTGGAGATCCAAAACTCCTCATTCTTGATGAACCGGTATGTAACGTTCATTCACTAAGTCCAATTCTGATTGTTGTTTATAAGAGATGATCCATGTAGCCGACGTTTACTGTCGAATCTGCAGACAACTGGAATGGATCCAATCACGCAGAGGCGCGTGTGGGAGGTGATCCAGAATGCAAAGCAAGGGCGCTCGATCATCCTCACGACTCATTCTATGGTGGAAGCCGACGTCTTATCAGATCGCATTGGGATCATGGCAAAGGGGAGGCTTCGCTGCATCGGAAATTCCACCGTGCTCAAGACGAGGTTCGGGGCAGGCTATACTGCAAAAGTTTCATTCCCAAGAGAAGCTTCCAATGCTTCTGCTGAAGAAAGTGACATTAATGCAGAGCATAGAGAAGCTGTGAAGTTGCACTTCAAAAATGTCGCCATCTTTTGTCACTTTCAAGTTTTAGTGTCACTAAATGATTGTTCTCAAAACTTCTGTTCTGTTTTTGCAGAGGCTCAATGTTGAACCCAAAGGCGAAAACAGATACTCATTGACCTTCACTCTACCAAATGCTGGAGAGGAGATACTAGCAGTAAGCATATCCTCGATTTGTTTCCGTGTATTTTTTTGCTTTCGGCTTTAGGATTTAGGTCAGAACTCCTCTAGTTCTATTACGCGCTGCTGATATATTTACAAATCAACGGATGGTTATAATAACAGATACATTCATCACCTTTGACAGGGATTCTTCGCAGAGCTAGAGGGTAGGGTAAATCAGTTCGGGATCAAGAACATCCAACTAGGGCTTGGAACCCTAGAAGAAGTTTTCTTGAATGTAGTAAAGACAACAGAGCTAGAGACAGCTGATCCTAAAGAAAAGTTTCAAACCTTGACCTTGCCATCAGGTGCAACAATTCCAGTGGCCATTGGAGAAAAGTGGGTCCCGATTCCCGGAAGTGAAACCCTAGAGCACCCTCAAGGCCTCATGGTGGAAGTTTTCTGGGAGCAAGATGCCAGTGGCAATCTCTGCATTTCTAGTTTTTCTGCTGAGAAGCCGGCGGTGCATAGAGCTTAACCTAATCCTCCTCTTTCCTAGGTCAATATATAGTCGAAGCACATAAATTGAAAGTCATAAGTTATTGAAGCAGATTTATGGATATGTATTGACTAAAAATTATTCTGCAACATTGTATCAAGTTATGGTGAAAACCAACAAGTTGCATTCAAACTAGAGCTTGTTTTTAAACAGAACACAAAGAAGCCGTTTCCTTGAGCGCATAACATTTGAATCAAACTCAAACTAAGATAAAGGCCTTGCCTCCTTTCACTTTTCACTTGGATGAAAGACGTGCAGTTTCTTGTTTCCTTGGTTCAATTTTGAGAAAGCGGTCCTGCAATGACAATAAGAAGGGTGGCATGAGATAATGCAAACACAATCATAACAAAACTCAAACAAAGGGATAGCATGAGATAACATACACACAAAATCATATTAAGATTCGATTAGAAGGGTGGCAATGGATTTGTGCAGATGAGCCAAAGACAGTGAGCAAAGAGAAGTTGAAAGAGTAACAGGCATAAGAGGATATATGTCCAAAAGCACGATAATTAGTTCTTTATAAAGTTCAGAAACCACTTGGTACTTCAACCTTTACGCTTAGTCCTGAGCTAATCATCTATATAGCTACATCCATATTTCACAAGATCAAAATATCAGCTATCCAAACTGAACTAGAGATGCAGCAAAATTCTATCTAGATTGAAATAAACTGCCATCAACTACTCCAAACACAAATACATCCCATGGGAATACACAAAACCTCCAACAACGTATTTAGGTAAAAAGTCTGCAATTTCTAACAAAAACCAGAGACAAGAAGACCATTACACTTCTTGGCAAGACGGTATCCCTCAACCTATACATAATCAGTTAGGACCACTAAACTATAGGCCACGAGATCATAGAATGTTTTCTAACTTCAAAATTCCAATTGGTTTGCCGTTTGTAGTGCCATGCCAACATTACTTAACACGGTAGAGGAAGAGCATCAAACATCCCCATCACTAAAGCAAACAACTTCGGTCGCAAATTTTCAGAAAGCATCAGCAAAAACACTTAACATCATCCAAGCATCTAACATATTCTAAACCTCTATACCACATTAACGAGATCCTCATACCAAGGATTTACATAAGTATTATATTTGGGAATGAATTTATATTAAAAACGCTTAACATCATCTAAGATTGAATTTGCCTTCTACAGACATGCAAAAACTAATAACATCATTCCCACAAAAAGAAACAAAGATTCAATTTTTACTTTATTTTTTTATTATGAATCCCCATTCTAATATACCTAAAAAACAAATCTTTTTTATGAATTTTAAAACGAAATTAAGAAAAAAAGAAACCCAATTCAGGCAACTACACAAAAACATCAAATCCCCGACGATCTAAACATCAATAATTGAAACAAAAAATTGGGATGGCGTACGTTTCCGATGAACAGGAAGTGAGTGACGACGACCGTGCCGACGACGCCGCCCAAGATCGCCATCGGGCCGGTCAGCAAACTCCATCTCCGGTGAATCATCTTTCCTCTTTCCTCTAAAGTCTTCCTTCGTCAATCTCGACTGTAATTCGATTGATTTTATTACACAGAAGAAAAATAAGAATAAATTATCAACGTTAGACTATTTGAATTGGACTTGTTTTAGCTCCCGGTTTAATGCAAGCCCGGTATTATGATGGGCTTTTGTACATTGGTCCATTAAATAGAAAAGCCTGTTTTTTTGCATTTCATTGAATTTTAGTTTATCAAATTTCATTCTATTAATACTATTTTATTACACATAGTCTTATTTTAGACGGTTAGCCGTTAAAAGAAATCATTTTATAATTAATGAAAATAATGGAGTAGTTTGATGTTGTTTTTATTTATTGCAACGTCGTTTCTATATATAACTTTGAAAAACTTTTAAAATATATTGTAATGTATAAATAATTATAATTTGACCCTACAAATATTAAAAAGAGTTTTTTTACTATTGATATAACTGTTAGTCAGACTAACAGAAGACTTTCTCTTTTCACAATAAATATTTTTTAGTCGTAATTAATTCAATATAGAGCAGACAAAAAGAATATGGATATGGGATAAATTAATATTAAAATTGAAAATTTGTCTACAGTACATGTCAGCATACAGAAAAGGAGGGATGAGAAACTTGAGTATGAATGCATTAAATTGAAAATCAGTTATATAAGGAAAAATAATAAAGTTATACTGTTTTTAAAAATATAAAATAAAACTCATCAGAATTTGAATTTCAAAATGACGAGCGTCTTGCTCTTCATAATTTGGGCCCCCAAAATCTTCTTAAGAAAGCCATTGGGCCCAAATGAGCCGTTGCAAAATTACCAAACTTTTTCCTTATTTAATCCATTTTGATTTTTGAACACACACTCACGCACTAAACTGTCTAGATTCCCGCTCATCCCCTCGCCCCCATTTCGCAAAGCATAACTGATCACTTCTCTCACAAACCCTAGAGAAACTATCATTTTTTTCGCCATGGAAGTTTCGCCGATGGAAAAATCCTCTGTTTCGGGTGAGAATCGGTTCAATTTTTGTTCAGTTTTGTGTAAAGATCTTGTCTTTTCTCCTTGTAGTTTTTATGGGGTTTTTGTTTTTGGTTTGTCCAGCAAAGGTGAGTGGATCGGCCACGAAGCTCCTCCGGTACCCGCTACGCTCGACGAGCAAGCCGAAGGAGGAGAAGCAGACTTTGGGTGATTCCTCCAACTCATCTGCCACCGCTAGAAGCAGGTGTGTTTC
>JAUOBV010000010.1:1437630-1448308 GCA_032360425.1 Rubia occidens
CTCAAAATTTATTAATAATTCGATTATTAAACAATTCTTCCTATTTTTGCAGTTCATATGGCAGCCATACTCTGACCATCTACTGCAAATCCTACCGCCATACTGTACAGCCGGTAGGAACAACTGGCTTTTGACTGTCAACCTCATCTGCTGGCACATTGTCGAGGGTCACCATGTTCACCGCGTACTCAGGCAGTTCGGCTACATTCAACCAATACCTATGCAGTTAGTGTCGCAGGAGGACCATGAAATACTCCATTCAAGGGATCGTCGGGGGAGGTCGGATGCAGATTGGCTAAATCTCCTGCAAACGCATGTTCAGTCGTGGGACCACCGACATAACTTCGTAGCCCCGATCCAGGGACCAGCAGATCCATACAGACCAGGAAGGGAATACATGGAGTGGTATTTCCGTAGCACGGTGAAATTCATTGATCGGCCAGGACCTCGTCAAACTGTAACTGAGGGGTTTCACGGAGATGGTGCAACCTTGGAGTACATGGTATTCATTATTAGTATTGTCCAATAAATTTGTATTATTACAGACAATTTCATGTGAGTTGTTGAATATAACATGTTTAAGGATTTGTTGTAGACGCGGGTGATGTCCAGGGTCCAGCTTAGGCATGGCATTAATTTGGACGCATGTCCACCACCCTGCGCAGACATTATTCGGGACACCCTAGAAGATGTCACAGGTGCCTTAGTACATGTGCATGACCCTTCCACAGTTCGTTACTATCAGTCACACGTGCACGCTCAGGGACCTCCACCAGGTGTCAGGTACAATGACATCAGAAGCCAACGTCCAACTCCCCCTGGAAGAGAAGGTGGCCGCCGACGTCGCCATGCAGAACCTACTCCAGACATTGGTTCCTCTCAGTCCAGACCTCCTCATACAAGTCCAGCCTATGAGGGACCATCAGATGTTGGGCCTTCGCACAGCACTGCTTCACCGATTCATTCTACTATGTACCACACTCCATCTGGTACTCATGGTCATTTGTCTCAAACTGCTCCGTTCCAGACAGCTAGCGGTGCTCCAGTTCAACATCAATCCAGTACTGTCGAAGCCGAAATGGATACGGATGAGGACTTCAGGGAGGAAACGCCGGATGAAAACTTAGCAGCATCTACCCATTCGCCTGTTAAAAGACGCACATCCCGCACAATACGCCCACCACCTTGTGGAACAGGAGGAAAACTTTACAGATGGCGTCATTAGTACAGTCGAGGCTGGTTCAATTAACATTGTATTAATTTCATTTCTTACAATATAGAGCAATATATAATTTTCTCCCACATACACTACAGACCCAAACTTTCTCTCATTCTCTCCTCAAAATTAAACGTACAGAAAAACATCAAATAAAAATTTCTCATTATCTCCAATTTTAAATAACCTTTCCATATAATTAAATAACAAAAAATAGAAATTATCATCCGACATGTGCCCTCTCCATTTCTAGTTATTCTAAACAAACAGCTATTTTTTTATTCTTTAAAAAACAACTTCCGAGCTGATTCAAACCGTAAAAAGGAAGAAAAAATAAATCCCCATGAGGGCGCATTTCAAAAATGAACCTTCTACATTTTTCTTTTTAAAATTCAACTTCCGGGCTGACTCATATTATACAAATAAATAAAAAATAAATCATCTATATTTTCTTTTTTTCCTTTAAACAAACACCGAGCTGCCTCAAATTTTAAAAAGCAATAAAAAATAAATCATCATGAGAAAATGCGCCCTCTATATTTTTCTTTTTTTGTTTAAAAAATATTCCGAGCTGCCTAAAATTTTAAAAACAATAAAAAATAAATTACCATGAGGGCGCATTTTATTTTCCTCTTTTTTTCCCAAAAACTTTCCGAGATGCCTGAAATTTAATAAAACAATAAAAAAAATCACCATGAGGGCGCATTTTTTATTTAATAAAACAATAAAAAAAATCACCATGACTATATTTTTCTTTTTTTTTGTTTAAAAATGAAAAATATGTAAAATTTAAGAAATAAATAAGACGAGGGACGCATTTTAAAAATTACAAGCATGCATCCGATAATATATTGCACCAAAAATTACGGACGTATCAAATTCAAAATATACTTTTGACAATAAATACAACATAAGACAAACATTAGTACAGACATAATTCATTCACCACTTCCAAAATTATATCTTCCTAATCACAGAAAATATACAAACTATTTCGCAAATTGAACTTAACATATTTTTTATTACTACCACACAAAATATACCAAAAAATCACGGGTCCAATCTCCGAGAAAACAAATGCTACAGTCCGTGGTGCGTGCTTCCGACTCCCGATGAACTTTCCAAACGTCGAAAACACAGTTCCGGCAACCAACGCAGCGACAGGAACCCTACATGCAACCAGATTGGAAATTTAAAAACCAAAATTACACAACACAATCAACATCGACTTACCAAAAATTGAACCACTTACAACACCTCGCTGTTCAACGCAAGCTGTCGAAGGAGGTGAGAAGACAACAGGTCGGGAAAATTTCAACGGAGGTGAAACCGGGGGATTATTCTGAGGTTAAAAATCGATGGAGATCCAGGAACAAAATTCGGGTATTACAGAGGAGGGAAGAAGGAGAAATTGAGAGCTCTCCAAAAATTGACAAGGAAGATGATGATGTCTGGTATTATAGAGGAGAAAGTGAGGTCAAAGTTTTCAAAAACTGAAACCAAAACTCTACTTTCACGTGAAAGAAAATTCACGAGAATTCACAGCTCAGTCACGAAAGGAATCTGCACTGTTCATGGTCACGGGAAAAAGGGAGAGGGCGCATTTCACCATCACATGTCCTCTGCATGCATAACTCATCATCTGCCATCACATGCATAACTCATCTCACATGTCCTCTCCGTCAGTAGGATGTCCTCTCCGTCAGTAGGGATTAAAGTAAAAAGAAGAGGGCGCATTTTACAAATGCGGCCTCTACATAACTCATTATATTCAGCCTTTGACCGTGAATAAATAACCCAAAAAGAAGAGGGCGCATCAGTATGCGAAAAAAAATTAAATTAGTGTGAGGGCGCATTCACAGAATGTGTCCTCCCTCTTTGAATCCCACATTTGACACTGTAGCACCAGATATGTCAATTTCTCCATCTTAATGAGAAGGAGTGAGCACGTTGAAGGATCACCTTACTCTGTGTGAGCTATGTGGAAGTTGACTTCACTTTGTATGACACACAGTTGTCATCTTAATAAGAATGAGTGAGCACGTTGGAGGCCCACCCCACTTTGTAGAGGCATGTTGGAATCTCATCACCTCACTTTGCGTGAGACACAATTTTCAGTTTAATGAGAATGAATTATCTGTTTAACAAAAAAAAGTTATCCACATGGGTTGGGAAGTACAACTTACCATGTACTCCCTCCGTTCAGCTAAGTTTGGCACACTTTTCAGTCAACTTTCTCAAGCCACGTTTGACCATATATTTCATGTAACATATAAGTGGTAATATTACCAAGTAAGGTATCGTTGGATTATACGTAGCATGTACTTTTCAAACATGAAAATTTTACATGATATTAACATACGCATCAAAAGTTATTAATGGTCAAACATACCTTGAGAAAACAGGCTAAAAAGTGTGCCAAAAATTAATGAACGAAGGGAGTACTATAGTAGAGTATAAACAAATATATTAAGTACATCACCTTGTCTCATACGTAAAGATTAAATATATCATAATAAATACATTCAGCTCCCTAATAGTCCTCCCACTTGCACTAATTTAATTTCTATATCATGCAATACTATTATACATATATCTCCAACTACTTGATCTTGAAACCATGTAAATTTATACAAAGCTCCTTACTTATTTATCTATCTACGTACACGTACCCCCTTAAGGAGGTGAACAAAAATCACTAACAAATTTAACTGTTCTATAAAAGAAAGGAAAGGTAAATATTCTAATCAGCTTATATGGTCTCTGTTTTCATGGCTTGGAGAAGTGGCATTATTACCATTCGGAGTAGATAGAAACATCAAGCTTCCGGCAGGTTGGCCGGAATTAGATAACGAGGTTGATGGTTTCGAGCTGAGAAAGCTCGGAGCGCATCGGCTCGCATTTGGTGCAGAACTACTTGATTGGAAGCTGGAGAGAACCGGGAAAGAAGCCTGGTGATCCATTACTTTCATGTTGATCGGAGAAACAGGTTTCTCCGACGAAGTTTGGTTTGTCGCGAGATTGCCGGATCCCATGATGGAGGTTAGGGCAGCTGCCAGTGCAGATTGGAAGCTCGGGTCGGAAGTTATCGCTTTCGTGGCAGCTGCAATGGGGTCCGAAGAAAGATTGTTTTGTTGCTGCATGTGTTTTTGGATGTAGTTTTGGTATAGGGTTTCTTGAGATTGTCCAGATCCAAAGTTTAGGGAATTACTGTTTAGGAAAGCTGATCTGTTGAAGGGTTGGGTTGTACCTGATGCATAGTTTGTTGTACTCCATGAGAGTGGCAAAGAGTTGGATTCTTGAAGAGAACTGAAATTAAGGTTGGTGGAGGAGTATCTTGGCGGGAAAGTGTTAGGGCTACTTAGTCGGTTTAAGTGCGAAGCCGCCGACGGATTGGTGGTTAGGTCTAGGGTTATGGTCGGAAAAGATGGCGTCGAGGAGAGCGATGAATTCGGGAGATAGAATGGCTTTGGTCTTGAGTTTTCCGAGAGGTAGAAGTTGAGCCCGTTGAGAGTTCCGGTGGTGGCGGTGGAGGGGAATGAAGTGGCGGAAGGCGCGCCGGAGGAGGAGGTGGTGGAGCCGGAGAGGAGCATCGAGGCGGCGGCGGAGGTGGTGGAAGCCATTGCTGTGGCGGATATGGGAAGAGGGTGGCTGTGTGTTCCTTCATATGTGGTTATCAAAATGGACATGTCCTCGGCACATCTTTGGACCTAATGTGATTGGAAAGTAACAAACAAAGAGGTTAGCTAATTTAGTTAATCCTCCTTTTAAAAAAATATAAAAAAATAAGTTAATCCTCCTTCAAATATGAAAATGTTGTAAATATATTTAATCATGTGTAAAAAGTATATGAAAAAGAGTCTGTCTCTTGAAAGATGGTATTTTCATAAGTTATGGAAAGACCGAGGTTTAAAGTGTAAATTAGAAGAAATTAAGATAAAATTTCCGGGTTGCATGAATCGGGTTATAAACTTTTTTATAACTACTACATGTTGTATAATAAAATTTTAATATTGCAACTAAAACCTTTTACCATTTATATTTTTAATTAAATCTCGTCTTTCCATAAGCCTATGGAAAGACCGTCTTTCCCAAGACTTTGCCTATGAAAAATTAGTATTTAATTAACATATATTACAATAATAATGACAATAATTATTGTAGTCCCTACTCTCTTTTTTTACATATTTTTTACAAGCACATTTAACCATAAAATTCAACCGTATATCAATAATAATAAGATTATGTTAGGTATTATTAGATTCATGGTAGTGTTTTTTTTAAATATCATTATTTAACAAGAAATTGCTATACTTATGTAACTATAATTATTTCTTGTTTAACATGATTTTAAAATTATGATAAAAAAAAGTGTCCAGGTACAATTGCAACGAAGGAAGAATATCAATTAGGAATACATATAACTTTACAAGCTCAAAATATTTTTAAATTGAAAATAATAACCGTAAAGTTAATACTTTCTCTGTCTTACACTAAACTTCACACTTATTCTTTAGTAATCAGCTTTTTCAAATTTTAATCGCATGTTTAAATATATATATATATATATATATATAAATAGTAATATTATTGTGTGTGATGTTGAATTCGTCGTAACAAGTAATTTCTAAACTCCTATTTTGCGTTGTTATTGTACGTAGTTAAACATGATAACCGTCAAACATATTTTTTAAAGATAAAAGAAAAATATTTTGTGCAATTCAATCTGGAATGGAGTAATACCTGTTTTCTAACTGGGCAGTTGGGTGCAACAGTGCAACGATAGTATGCCCTCGGGCATGGATTTCCTTTTGCAATCTTCTGTCCATATTTCCTCCATTGGCATCCATCATTCATCTAATCAAATTCACACAAAATTGATAAACAATAAATCAGACAAAGCAAACGCATGCATGCATGAATTTGTACCTAAGTTGTAATAAAATGCAATTTCACATACATTTGGAGTGTCGCATCTAACCCTCACAGAAACCCTAGCCCTCTTTATAGGGTTTTGCTCAGGAGAAACCTCGTCTTCTCCGCCACTTCTCGCCGTCTTCAGCCCCTTCTGAGGCTGCCACGTCTCCCCGGCCTCCTCCTTCGCTTCGCCTGAGCTCGTCTGAGTTGTCTCCAAGCTCGGGTTTGGAGAATGTTCATCATGAGATTGAGCCTTACCATTTTGTTTTGGCAGTTGATCAAACTTGCAATCCAATCCAAGAGCCAAGCCTTCTTCTTCTTCGATCTTTTCTTTCCCGTAAGAAATGTTGTTTATCTTATCCGATTTCTTTCCATGATCATTGGAACTACTCCTTCCAAGACTTAGAGAGATGAATTCAGGCTCCTCGGTTTCTTGATGGGTAGGGCTAGTGGTGATTGTACTGCTTGATTTGTTCGGTTCTTGTTGAACCATCTCGTGGAACTGCATCTGGAGTGCGCGGTAGTCCTTCATCACGCGATCTAAGTACATCTTCAGCTTCTGATTTTCCTCCATCACTTCTTCCATTTCTGCTTTAGTCGATTTTAGAAGATCATCCTGTGTTATTAATGAATTGCATACCAAATTAGTACAATTAATGGAAATATCGATCGATGTTTTGTGAAAATTTATTGTTTGTAAAAAATATAATTTGAGAGCTTACTAACCTGTCCCTTTTTTGTTGAGGGGGATAGACTTGATCTGAATTCTTGTGTTGAAATTTCCATCTTAGAGCTGGGAGATCCCTGCAGTTAATCAAAATCTTAGATTATATAGGAGATAAAGATATGTAACATTTATAAATAAAAAAGAAGCATACATAGTTAATTAAACTCGATCTATTGGGGTCAAATATACTTAATTAAGTTAATAAGATTGATAATTTCTAGGTGGATATTATGTATCTAGAGTAGATTATAAAGTCTTATCCACCTTGAGGGTTCATTAATTAGTGTAGTAAAATATAGGGGGAGGGAATGACTATATTAAATCATAGATTTGTCAGTAATATTTATTTTAACATATTTTTCTTTATTTTTTGGTCTAAAGTCAAATTAAACTAGCAATATTTGTGAAAATGGAAAATTAATATAAACACAGCAGTCTGCCAGTATTATGCCCTATTATGCGTTATGGCCAATGCTTTTGATTGTTTGAAGATGGCTATAATGGCTGGACAGCTAAGATCATTTATATGCAGACAGTTCCCATTCGATTATTGATTCAAAAATAAAATTAAAAATCCTTTGCACACATGATGAACTTAAGTGTGCTAGAAGAAATTAAAGAACAAAATTGAGGTTGAAGATCATGAATATATAACATTCATATATTTTTCAGAAAAGTCATTAAATTTCCATGTATATATACATCTAATTAGATCCATTTTATTAATCATAATTTGCCAAGATTTCTGCAAATTTTCTCTTGCATGGGAATTGCAGCACGTAGGAACATCTTTTCTGGTTTCAGAAAGTGAAATACTACAGCTGATTCTTCATCAGAACCGTATTAATTATCAAAATCTCTTGATATTTTCTAAACCATTAGAAAAACATGGAAACATGGTATTACCATTTATTGCAAATGATATCATATAATGGACAAGTTCATTTTCTGCAAACTCAAACTCATTTTCTGAAACAATATTATATGAAGCTGGTGATGCAAAATTTAACTTGAAAACTCCTCACACACAAACACAAGAGCCTACAACCACAAGTCGCCGGAGCTCTCATCGAAACCCGGTGTTTTGACCAGAGCTCCAGACTTCATAATGAAAAATCAAAATAAGGAAGAAAAGAACCAAAAAGAAAAAGGGTTTTGTTTTGAATTACCTTATGATCATCATCAATATTCATCTCTTCATGATCATGATCTTCCTCCTTAACCGCCGCCGAACCGCCGGAATTTTCCATAGCCATATGCTTTAAATCTTTCTTCCTCTTATCTGTGTTCTTCAACAAGGTTTTCAAGGTTTTGCTATAATCTCATACTTCTTCTTTATATAAAGGGAGGAAAGAGAAGAATGGGCTGCGGAGTTTGACTCGTCTAATATCTATATTAATTGAATTGATCTAACTGCCTTTCGGGTGCTACACGCGGTGAGACGCAACCAAAAATGTCAATGCCAACAATTGGCCAATTGTAAATTTTCTTTGCTTCCGACTGGTAAATATATTAATTATTAATTATCTGATCAGTGAAATGCCAAAACAAGAATGTGGACGTTGAAGATGTATTTAACTTCATCTACTGATGCATGATGGGTTTATGTATATCAACAAGAAGAGGATATTTCTCTAAAGAAAATAAATAAGTTGACCAAATGGTTTTTTTAATGAGTGATATTCCATATGTTGAGATAATTTTACTATGAATTAGGTTAACTCATGTAATTTGGACAAACTCATGCATCCGTTAATTAACGGCGAACGGGTCCTGAACTCTCTCCACCGTTCATGTTTGACCCTTTTTTTTTTGAACATGTTTAACCCCTCAACTTATAGAATTGTTGAATCGCGACCCTTCTGTCAGGTCAAAGTGTCAACTTTGATCAAAAGCATTAAGTTTAAGGGGCAAATGGTCATTTCCCATATTTCATTTTCTTTTTCCATATTTCCATTTTCTATTTTTTCTGTTTTCTTCTCTCTTTCCAATTTCCCCTTCCTGCACCCTTGACCCTTCCCCTTTCCCGCACCCTTGGCTCGAATGGCAGCGTTTTGAATGCGCGGTGGAACTTTCAAGGTTCTGGAGAAGGTCGACAATGGGGAAGAGGCAATCTGCATCGTGGCCCTTGTCTGACGGGGAAGATCTGGTTGGGATTTCGACGAGGGAAGATCTGGTTGGGGATTCCAACAAGCGAGGAAAAAAAGAGTGGTATATGTCTGAGCCGATGTTGGAATTGGAGACGTATGCAGCTGTGGAGGAGGCGAATGGTATGTGGAGCTCGATGGAGACGCGGTTGTGAAGGCGGCGGCAAACGGTTGTGGAGGCGATGGATTGCACACTAGGATTTTCGGAGAAGTAATGGTGGAGCTTGTGATTCCAACACCGTACCATCGCCGCCTACTTCCATCTTTTCTGTCATTCTTTTGTTAAGGAAGAGCTGAAGAATTAATCAATGTCAGGATTGCCGAATTTGCCTATCCGCGATTCCTCAAAATCATTGTCACCGGATTTCGACGTGGACAGTTCCAATGGAGCAACAGTGGACGACTGTTGGACTTGGTCGTCATCATCTTCTTCTCTAAGAGAGTCCCAGTTTCATTGATGAACATTTCCAGAAATCAAATCAAAAAGAAAAACAAAAAGGGAAAATATATAAAAAAAGATAAAAGGGAGAATACAAAAAAGGAAAAAGAAAACATAAAGGGAAAAAAATGGAAAATGACTAATTGCCCATAAACTTAACGTTGTTAACCAAAGTTGATGCTTTGACCTGACTGAAGGGTCAAGACTCAATATTTCTGTAAGTTGAGGGGGTAAAAGTGTTCAAAAAATAATAAGGGACCAAAGGTGAACGATGGAGGGAATTCAAGGACCTCCCAAATCATTCGCCCATATAAATATAGTAAATATATGTTTTTTTTTTCATTTTTGTTTATAACGGCTTAAGATACTTGATAATACAAACCATGATCATTCTTACAAAAAAATCATTAATATGAAAATAAAGATATAAACATATAGTCCAACGGTTGAACTCTAGTGATACAATGATACAATCTCCACCAATAATAAGAGAATGAAATTTTGAGAAATAATATATAGATAAAGTAAAAAGTAATATATTATTTCCTTGTTCTTTTAATTGTAACCTTAATTTACTTATGGTTACTTCAGTCTTGCTCAAATTTGATCAATTCAATTTATATTAGTTCAATTCAATTATTATATATATAAGTTATGAGTTGTAAAAAATTTATTATATATATCCCCGTAATGATTATGATATTACAAAATGGAATAAATAGAGTACAAAAGATAGAATAGGTCTAGTAGAACTCTAATCTAGTCATGAACCTAATCGATAATCAAATCAAATCATTATTTTGACTTATTATAACAGTTTCGAAATTAAAATAAAAAGAAAATGATAAATTGCGATTTTAAGGTGTTAAACGATCTCAAATGGCGATTATGGCTACTTCCCTATCCTAAGGACAGGGACCCTCATCGTCTCGTCGAGACGGTTCCAACGCATTCGGCATCGCCTGATTCTGACTCCGAATGCAAAAGTTATGTTAAAAAACGTACCGAACCTTTATGGCAATCCATCGCTTCTTCAATTTTCGCCGCCATTCGCCCTGCATCAAAATGATGCAGGGACAACAATCTACCATTTTTAATTGTTTTCCAAAAAAAATTATTTTGGAAATTAGTTCCAAAATTTCCTTTTCTTTATTATTTCCTATTTCCTTTTATTTTCGGACATTAGTTCCGAAATTCCTTTTCATTATTATTTCAGTTTTTTAGTTTTAGTA
>JAUOBV010000010.1:1458581-1472536 GCA_032360425.1 Rubia occidens
CATGTGAGATGTCTTTGGATTCTCCGTAACGTGTAGTTTTCGAAAAGTAAAATTTTATCATTTTTTATTACACACAATTAAAGTTATCGGTGGTCAAACATGACATGGGAAAATGTGAAAAAAAAGGAGCCAATGTTAAGAAACTGGAGGGAGTATGTTACTAGAAACTGAGTGAGGGAGTACACACTTTCCAAACAAATTCATTAATGTCCATGCAAGTACCGAGTACGTGTCAATGACTAGGATTCTATACACCGTCCTACTACTATGTACAATGCGCATCAGGGGCCAATCAATGAAGATAACTTTTTTTTAACCAAAATTAAGAAAGAAACCAAGAATTCAGTCCAAATGGTGATACACAATATCGATTTGGGAGTATCGTGTCGATCTTATCGGGATATTAAATGGCTAAATTGGAAATGTTTTCAACAACGAAGTGCGGAAACCCGACCTTAATATACATCATCTGCTGAACAAACAAACAAAAACGCTGACAGCAAGCACAATTTATGATCCTTGTTACTGACACTATTGATACTGGGCGATTCTCTTGCTCTTCATAAAAGGGTTAAAGGTTGCCATTTTTTATCAAATTTTGGAGTGAAAAGTGAAGGCTTTCTGAAGAAATGATGCATAGACTGAAGGGGTGTAGAGACTTGAGCAGAAAAGTGCCACAAATTGCCTCTAGCTGGTTCAAATCAAGGTTTTTTTTCCTTCATATTTGTGATGATTTGGTTGAATTCGCTGAGTATTATTTAGTAGGGTTTTTGGATCAAGCGGGGTTTTTTCTGTTCTGGGTTCTTGATTTTTCTGAATTCTCTGAAATTATTTAAGAGATGAGGTATTTTTCTAGTTGGGTTTTGGTTGCGGTGAAGATTTTTTTTGGTCACGGATTTGTATTGATTGGAAAGCTTAGGGCTTTAGTTTACTCTTTTCAGTGACATTGGCATCTTTCTGAATATCTATTTCGAAGGGAATCAGAATATCTTTAATAATTGTTTTGGAGAACAAATATAGTGATCATGCGAATTTCTGTTTGAATGTGTGAAGTAAAAATATCAAGACATTTGAAGTGTTCAGTTAAGTTTATGCTACTGAATTTTATCCGGTTAGGATGTTAATCAAAAGATATGCATACTTAGTTCTGCAAAGATATGCATACTTAGTTCTGGCGCATTGTTCTTGTACTGCTCTGTCTTCAATAGAGAACAAAATGCTTTCTTTGGTGGCTTTTGACTCATTTATGTCTTTGCAGATCCCTTCATTCTCTACCTTTTGCCAACACTTTAGCAGTTGAAGAATTATCCGGCGCACGACCAGCTGAAGTACACAACCTATGTAGGTGCTTCAGCTTTACAAACTTTTGGTTGTATATCGATATATTACCAGTCTATAGTCATATATAAACAAATAGTAAGACGTGCCTTGACTGAATGCCGTGATGCTATATGATCCATATAGCTAACCCCCGCATAGTAGGATGGGATCAAGACTTGTTTTTTTTTATTGTTTTTTACCAGTCTTTGTTAAATGATTGTTTGTCATTCATGCTTGCTATGGCAGAAGTATTGAAGTTTATATTATCCTATGAAGTTTCACTTGAATATTGAATATAATCATGTATTGATTCTAACCGGAGGTTTATTTAATTTGCAGTACTGGGGAAATGGATCGGAGGTTCTACCTTGAACACACTAGTGGATCCTTTGAATGGAGAGTCATTTATTAAAGTTTCTGAAGTAGATGAGAAAGGCGTTCAGGTGTGCAAAGCTTCAGCAATAATACTATGAAGTCCTTCTGCTGTCTGTTTAAAATAGTTTGTTGCTCAGGTTTTGGCATCTGTATTTTCAAGAACAATGTTCCCCTCTTAACTGCACCACTTCCTTTGTATTAACTAGTTACCGAATGTGTCATATTTTAACAAGTGTTCTTTGTTGTTGTGGTCTTTTTCAGCCATTTGTGGATAGCTTGCGCCAGTGCCCTAAACATGGTCTGCATAATCCATTTAAATCCCCAGAGAGGTAAGAGTTTCTTCAAGTTTATATTTCCGTTTTGGACCTTCTGACCTTCTTTCGTTCTTTGAATGTATTAGTAAAGAGTTTTTTAGTTGCTAGTTTAGTGAAGAATATAATGTTTACTTTTGTAAATGTCTTTTGGTTGCTACTATGAAGAGATGCATAACATCCCTCGTTTAAAGTTTACTCCTTTACGTATTTGATTGTGAAGTAGTTTATCCTCAGAAGAGTTAGAGCCATGCCTCATTCTTAAATTTTCGTTTCAGGTATCTTATGCTTGGAGATGTATCTACGAAAGCAGCTCACTTACTTTCCCTGCCTGAGGTTATACTTAATGCAACAAACTGGATGTTGTTTACCCTTCTCAATCTTATTTCTCCTTTCAAGTGTTAACTTGTGTTTTTTACTCAGGTTTCTGATTTCTTTACCAAGTTAATACAAAGGGTGTCTCCAAAGAGTTACCAACAAGCTTTTGGTGAGGTTTATGTCACGCAAAAGTTTCTGGAGAATTTCTGTGGTGATCAGGTACTGGTACCACTGAAACCTTTGGTCCACTTTTACCTGATGGAGACTCTAATCGGTTATAGCTTCTTTAATTAAGTACTTCGGGTTTATCAAACTAAAAGTTGTTTCTGATTAGGCCATAATTCAGTAAATTTTGTGATGTCATACAATTTTGTGTATATGTATGTGCTTGCATTCCTCTTTATCTATCCCTCTATGCTCATTTCATACATTCCATGGGATCAGTGAAGTGAAGACTATTTATTTAGTTTCTCGGGTTTGTACTTGGATTTGCCAAGGAATTTTTAGTTTTGTGATTGTCAATTCTGGTTCGTTTTCTTTTGCAGGTTCGTTTCCTGGCTAGATCTTTTGCGATACCCGGGAATCATCTTGGGCAGCAGAGCCATGGTTTTCGTTGGCCTTATGGACCAGTAAGGCACCTTTCTTTGAAGAAATTAGTTGTCACCATGTCAATTATTAGAATGGATTCCAAGGATAAAAAATATAACAACTGAGTGTTAATGAGGTCATACTTATTACTTTGAAATTGAGTGCTTTTATGAAGCTCAATGATTTTGTTTGAAAACAACTGCTTATGCATCAAGAGTAGCATGTCAATGTAGTGCATCAATTGGTTTCAGATCTAATATAGAATAATCGCATTTATGCAAAATAACAACTTTAATTAACCATGGATGCTGATGTTTTATAACTTTTGCAGGTGGCAATAATTACACCGTTCAACTTCCCTCTGGAGATTCCAGTTCTTCAGTTGATGGGTGCGCTCTATATGGGAAATAAACCCGTCCTTAAAGTTGATAGCAAGGTAAATTTCCAAGCTTAGTAGTCTTCTCACTAAATGTCAAAATATCAAATCCTTTTGTTTTCCAGTTGAAATGATCATCTTTATTAAATCCTTTCTCTTTGATATCGTCTCATCAAACACATTCATACTCATGATGCATTGTTTTATTTGGTCAACATAAATTGCTCTTATTCATCATTGTTTCTGGTAACACCCAGGTTTCAATTGTTATGGATCAAATGCTTCGACTTCTCCATGCATGTGGTTTGCCTGCAGAGGATGTTGACTTCATTAATTGTGATGGAAAGACTATGAATAAGCTACTTATGGAGGTTTGTCTGTCAAAGCTCTACCATCATGATTAACTATGACTTTATATTGTCTCAGCACTGTAAATTCTAGCACTTCTTTCGATCCTTCAAATTGAAATTTCAAGTAGTTATGGAATTGGATTACGCACCTACAGATTTATAATTTCTGTTACCGTAGGATCAAGTTAGTATGCTCTAGTTTTGATGGCACATTATCATATGCTAATGTAGACATGTATGCATCACCAATTTTCAGTTATTGGCAGTATTGGTGCTTAGAAAGAGAGAATGTATATTATTGGAAAGCTTGCCAATCTTATAAATAAATCATGACCAAATTTGGTCCAAGATGGAATTTTGTGAACAATCATTATTCCCAACCTATGTCTTCAGGGAAATCCAAGAATGACCCTTTTCACTGGTAGCGGAAAGGTGGCTGAGAAACTAGCCGTTGACTTAAAGGGTCGTGTCAAACTGGAGGATGCTGGATTTGATTGGAAGATCCTTGGGCCCGATGTCCACGAGGTTGTTAATTCTTTTATTTTCATATAATAGTATTTCCATTGGAATGCTTATGTTTGAAGTATGTGCTCAGCATTCGTTAAACTCCTCTTACAGATTGATTATGTCTCTTGGGTTTGCGATCAAGATGCTTATGCATGCAGCGGTCAAAAATGCTCTGCTCAATCAATGTTATTTATGCACGAGGTTTGCTATGTCCCAATTCCCACCTATGGTTTTAGAGTTCTCAGATCACTTAAATTTGTGATGATGTTTGTATTTATCAATTCATTGTCCTTATTCATTTTCTTCATTTACTGTTCGATGCAGAACTGGGGAAGGAGTTCACTCTTGGATAACTTGAAAAATCTTGCTGCTAGAAGGAAGCTAGATGATCTCACAGTCGGTCCCGTGCTTACAGTAAGTTTGCCACTTTCAGGAAAGAATATAGTATTAAAGATACTAATTTTGGGATGTGTCAGTGACGGATGGTTTTTATTTCATGATTTGGTCTAAATATGTAATTTGCTTTCAGTGACCGCTTAGAATTGATTGCTTCTGCATTATTTCTCTGAGTATTTATCAGCTATACAGTTATTTGGATATCTCCGTGTTTGTGCAGGTTACAACTGAAGCAATGCTGGAGCACAAGAATAAGCTGCTTCAGATTCCCGGAGCTAAGTTACTTTTTGGTGGTGAAGAGCTACAGAACCATTCTATTCCTGCAGTATATGGTGCCATTAAACCGACTGCTGTATTTGTTCCACTTGAGGAAATACTGAAAGGCGACAATTTTGACCTTGTAACCAAAGAAATCTTTGGTCCTTTCCAGGTATAGTCAGAAAGTATCTTGTCAAACTCTCTGATTAGAACATTGAAATTTTGATTCTTAACCAATTATTGTAAAAAATGTGGTCATTTTAGTATCTCAATTCTCACGTGTTATATGTGACACTTTTACAATCAGGTTGTTACTGAATACAAGGATAATCAGCTTCCGTTGGTGCTGAGCGCCCTTGAAAGAATGCATGCACATTTAACAGCTGCTGTTGTTTCTAACGACGTTCTGTTTCAACAAGTAAGTTCCAAAGTTCAGTTCTTTCCTTCTTGCAGGTATCCTCTTTTTTATAGTTTTTCTCGTGGAAGTTTGGCTCTGTGAAAGTCGTTACTCAAGAATGATCCTTTTAATGCTGCAATGAATTTATGGAATCTTTACATTATATGTATGACACGGATATAACTCAAAATTTGCAGGAAATAATTGGAAACTCAGTGAATGGAACAACTTATACTGGACTGAGAGCAAGAACTACTGGGGCACCACAAAACCACTGGTTGAATTCTTTGAAACTTTTGAATGACTTCTTCGTGAATAAGATTACTGATTTCTAATATGCAGGTTTGGTCCTTCTGGAGATCCAAGAGGGGCTGGAATAGGAACACCCGAAGCCATAAAGCTCGTGTGGTCTTCCCACAGGGAGATCATATATGACGTTGGTCCGGTTCCAAAGCAGTGGGAAATCCCCGCGTGTACTTGAGAATGATGATTCTGTCTGGAACATCGGGAATGTTGAGAGTTCGATGCAATAATTTGTCAGACAACGACGTGCTTAGGAGCCGTCCGAGAAATAAAGCTAGTAGTAGTAGGAATAAAGTAGCAATCTTGGCTGAGGCATTCTCTGTTACTAGAGATTGCAGGTTTCTGAGGTAGTTGAAAATTTTCAGCATTGGTATTGAATGATATGATATAATCCGAGGGAGTTTATTTTGCTTTTAAGATGGTCTGCTTCCCTTGCCATTGTTCTCCTTGCATAGGGGTGTGTAGTAGCTCATTGCTTAAAAATCTGACTCATCTAAACTACACTATTATAAGGATTGTCCAATTCAATTTTCCAACAACATAAGGACCAAAATAGAAAGTCTTCACTTTGATCGTTTGTTTTCTCTTCAAAAACACTTGAAATTATAGTGTCTGGTTTGGTTTGAACCTTGGACCTCCCTCTTATAGAGAGAGTGAGCAAGCCATATCCATTCAGGTAGGAAGGATGTGGAGTTAGTATCTACCAAATCCTCCCTGGATATTCCAATGGGAAAGATGCTTTAGATAATTTCAATTCTATAGTGAGTGCAGAGATAACCCTCATTTTTTTAAAGTGGAGTCCTACCCAAGACTGACACCGTAATAGGGTATTTTGGAGATCGGCATTAACTAAATTGGTGTTGAATGAAATTGAAAAGATGAATTTGTTCCTAGTGCCGTCCTCCAAACCCTAAACCCCTAAATCTCCATCATTCCGAGTACTCTCCGGAAAAATCCCCAAATCCCCTAAGACCTCGCCCTTCAATTCTGCCCTTCAATTTATCACATTTTGAGACCACCACTTGGTGTCGGTAAGCTATCTCATCATCCAAACCTTCTGAAGTCGACCATAGCTAGCTTCTGACAAAAATAATAGATATTGGCAGTACCTTTCCGGCGAGATCCGAGACCACCCTTCCATTGACCATCACCAATCAGGGCATTGAAATCCTTCGACTATACTCGACGTTGGAGTTGGAGCTCTGTGTCATAACCAATTCGAGGAATTAGAGTCAGTTTGATTTAAAGTTGCATCGATAAGCATTAAAATTTTGATGTGCAAGGAAATGGAAATTTATTAAAGAAATGGGCAATGGTAAAAAATAAGGGCAAAACCGACATTTCACGTTTTAATTATAGGAGCATTTCAATATTTTCATACGTCGAGGACCGTAGTTGAACAAGACTTTAGATAAAATGAGGGTTATATTTGCATCGAAAAAAAATTGAGAGTTATATTTACACTTTTTAAAAATTAGAATTATGTGAACACTTGACAAGCATACTTCTCTCAAGATTTTGTACTCTCTCTATCACAAGCTTTTCGGCGTAGAGAGAGAAATGGTTGTTTTTTTATTATGTGAAATGTCTAAACTACCCCCAACTTTTATCCTTTCTTAGCCGTATCTCATCCCTAAACACTAATTGACGCCGTGTTCTTCAAACCACAAATCAGCCGCTGTAGAGGTGAGCAGAGGAACCATACATGGAGCGTTGCCTTTTGAATTAGGCTCGCCGCTCTCTAAGCACCGCCCTCTGAATCGGGCTCACCGTACGTGGAGCTCCGCCCTCTGAATCGGGCTCACCGTACGTGAAGCGCCGCCCTCTGAATCGGGCTCACCGTACGTGAAGCGCCGCCCTCTGAATCGGGCTTGCCGTACGCGGAGGAGCTCCACCGCGAAAGAGCTGTATGCGGAGGAGCATTGCCCTCTGAATTGGGCTCGCCGTACGTGGAGGAGCGTCGACGTTGAGATCTGATGAGTCGGAGGCGGAGAGTTTTGTGAGAGAAAATTAAAGGTGGTGAGGGTGGATGAGGTTAGGTTTAGGTTTCGTGAGTAGTTTTTGATTATTTCAAGGGTATTTTATCTTATAACATATATAAATTTTTTAAATATGGTAAGTGTGCATATTTGGATGAGAAGCCTAAAAAAATATCTAAAATTATTTTCAATCCAAATTTTAAAAAATTATCTAGGAAAGAAAATTAAGAGCCAAATAGAATATGGACTAAGGCCCAATACTCCTCCACCCACCACCAAGCCCATTAATTCTCACCTTACTAAAACCCTTCCCTAAACCCCTCTCCATATCACCGCCACCACAGCCACTGCCTCCTCCTCCGCCTCCGCCTCCACCTCCACCTCCGCCTGCAGGCGTCGCTCCCCTTCAACTCCAGTAAGCGTTCTCTTTCTCTCTTAAACCATTTCCTTATAGCCCGCGAAGAATATGTCACTGTTAGAAGTTATAACAAAAGCTTCATCTGACCCGGGCCGGGTCGACTACGAGTCCGGATACCCGATAGTTCTGAACCCAGACCCCATTTTCGTAAACCTCCAACCTGAAAACGAGGACCCGATAGATAAGGTTCTGCTCAAACGGGTAAATGGTTTCGAAATATCGCAAAATGATAGGGAAAGAATCGAACAGGGTCAGAAATTCTTCAAGAATTTGAAAAAGAGCTTGAAGAACAAGAAGGGTTTTTCTAGAGACAAGTTTTATGGAATGCTGAACTCGTTCTTGGTGAGCAGCGGTGAGACATTCGGGATTTCGGTCGAAGGGGAAGGGCAGACCAGTAAATTGATTCAAAAGGCGGGGTTTCTTATGGGGAGGGATGTTAGGGGTTTAGTGTTGGAGTGCTGTGTGGTTTTGGAGGATTGGGATGTTCTAGAAGGTTTGATAAGTAATGGACTTGTTGAGCATTCGGCTGTTTCGAATTTGGTTAAAAATTTGATTGCGAAATGTAGGTCAGATTTGGTTGTTTCGTGTGTTAAGCGCATTTCTGACATTCAAAGTTCTGATCTTTTGTGTGTTTTGAAGTACTTCCTGTGCCCGTCGAAAGAGGGAGTTAGGAACATGGTTAGTGTTAGGAAGGAGTGGGAGAGCCAGGCGTTGTTGGCGATCAGCCGTGTGAGTGATAAGACTCTGCACGGGAAGAAAGCGATTGTCGCGAGAGAAGCAGCTCTGTTGCTTATGCTAGCTCACGATGAGTTTACAGTGTCTGAATTGTGCTTGCATTATCTGTTCGCGTCGAGAAATGTGGATGAAGTTATATTGGGTTCTTGCATTGGCAGGTTGAATGGTGCGGAAATGGTGAGCTTGATTCAGTACTTGAGCAAGTGGTTGAGGAAGTATGAGAGGTTTCCACAGGTGAGGCCTTGTCCTAAAGCGTCGTCGCTTTTGGGGTTGGGAGTTTGTGATTGGATTCCTAGTCTTGAAGTGGTTGTGAAATGTATGAGTTTGGTGGTGGATGAGCACTTTTCTTCTTTGGTTCTGTATCCGGAGTTTCACGAAGAGCTGAGATCGGTGGGGATAGTTGCTGGCTCTCTGGCTGGTGAAGCTAGGCTCTGTGGTTCCTTGGTGAGTTTGGTGGAGAGTTTACGAAGTGATCATCGAGGTATGTGCTTTAAGACCTCAATTTACATTGAAGTTGATAATTGATGCTGCAATTTTTGTTTAAACTAATGCTATATGATTTCTATTGTGTGAATAGTTCTTGCATGTGAACTTTGGGCTATTAGGTTTATTTTTCTCCGATAACATACTGTTTTGTATGTGTACTGTTTCTTCGGAATAATTACGCTAAAGAAGGTTTGAGTGCCTGAAGTTTCTTTCTAGTGTAGGATTGGCTCAAGTTAAGAGCTTGTCAATGTAAAACTGTATTTATTGATTGAAGCCTGAAGGATAATAGCATTGAAATTCGAGATTTAGGGTTTCTCATTGGACTTTTTCTTGAGTTTCTTGTAGTCATTTTGATTTCTAGTAGTTTCAAAGCTGAGTAATAGATCTTGATTTCTGTTGAAATTCTTGATGATATGTTCTAGAATTTTAAGATCGAGGCTAATAGGTAACTATGCATATGAATGCATTCTGCACTTTTTTATATTCTGGAAAGTGAACTTGAATTATACTGAGATCTTGCAAGGCATTTTGGCGGGAGGCTTATATCTTTTTCCACCCTAGTAGTTGCCTTCTAGAGGTGTGTGAAAGGAAACTAATGCACGCCTCAACGATTTTCCTGTAATTTTGCTTTGTTAAAAGATCTTATTTGCCTCTTTACACTAATCACTATGCGATGTTTAGTGCTTTGCATCATTTCTATAACGCAATTCGAAGTATAGAATGTTACAGTGGGTAAAAATTCCACGCTTTGAGCTTTACGATGCATAGAATGTCGGGTACTAGTGTACTACCAATGCTGTGTTAACTCATTTATTGTCCTGAATTTCCGCACTTGAACTAAGATTGGTATCACAACTCACTAATCTTTTACATATTGAGAAAGCATCAAACTATTTAAATCCCCTATCCATTAGTCGTAGCAGCTTCATATTTGTTATCATCTGTGAACTTGTTCTGCTATTTCAACTAACCGTCAAATTCATCATTTGCAGATGCAAGTTAATCATTCTGGCGCAGGAGGAAGCTCATTAGGGTTATTCAGACACGGGAGGGACTTCAGCTACGTTGAAAAACAACACTTAATAGGCAGCAATGGAATGTGGAAGTACCGCTGCATCCTGTGCAAGACATCACAGCAGCTATAGCTACTGGCGGCGACGGAAGGTGGCTTCGGCTTGTTAATCTCTTTTGCTATAAACCCCCCTTTTGTAGCAGAATATGAATTAACAAAAATTGGAAGAGTCACTTAAGGTTTGATATGTTTGCCATCAAAGAGAGGTCATATGATACAACTGTAATCATTGATTAGTAAGTAGATATTTGCTGGCCATTTTGCTCATGGATATGGCCTTCGAGTGGTAAAATTAATACTATATTTTTGTTATAAAGGTGAACTTTTTATTCAGGAGATTCTAAATTTTCTTTGCCATGATCTCATTAAAGTTTTGATAGGAATCATAGCAAGATTTCTCCAGATTAATTGAAATTTGAACACAAAAGAAGCATAATTAACTGTATAATCTTGCACAAAAAAACAAATGCATGTACTTAGAAGTAAGAATGCAATGTGTTGTAAGTTTAGATTAGCAGTGAATATGTGAAGATGGAAGAATCAGTCCCTCTTGTAGTAGAAGGCAGTTCGCCAAATTAATCTTAGTCGTGCAGAATCATATACTCAAACGATCACAAAATTTCATTGTAGTATTTACAGAATTAAGAGTTCTTGATGAAAAATTCTCCGTCTCTATAAAACTAACTCAGCTCTCGGGTGATGGAAAGTGGGACGAGAATGCATCAGAAGCCTTCTGTAAGGGCAAAAACTCGGCCAGCCAAAGGCGAAGGTAGTGCAGAAATCGCTTGTTGGATGACCTGATTGTTCACATGAAAAACCCGAAAATCAGCCAAATTTCACAAAGCACAACCTATTCAGACGGTAGTTTATAAAACAGGTCCACCAAAACATAATTAAGTTGAATTGTTTTGGAAACAACGAGAGGCAAACTTACATCTAATTTGTATCGTGCTGAAAAATGGATAAGAAGAATCGCTTTGTTCTCAAACATCTCTGCATGCGCAACTATCTACAGGTGACATAAAGAAACACATTAAACACCAAACTTGGATAATTGAATGTTGAGAAGAAAGGTGAATGGATGGTAAGTAGCCCACCTCTGATAGATGAATGTGCCCGTAGTCCCTTGCATTCTCCACTGACATTGAGCTCTCAACAAAGGTGCTCTGCATGCAAATGAAACACGACAAAAAGTGTCTTAGACAGAGTGTAGTTTCTAGGATATAACAAGGGCTTCCCCAAATACATTCTCTCTATTGTGATGCGCTGATAAAAATCTCCCCAACACTATACCATACACAACACTCTATGCAAAACATACAAAATGTACACACACAACCAAGCAATACATGTCTTCTTTTCACCATTTAGATTGTTCCGCAACCAAACAGATGCATTGAATTTTCACTAGTAAAGAATCTAAATTCACACGACGACGACAATGAAAACATGAGCTCTCCAACAATACTCTAAAAAGTGCTATACAAGAAGGGCAAATAAAACAAAGGAAAACGCAATGTTTCAGAAATCGAATGAAAGCTCCAATAGCATACCTCCATTATGAGGATCTTTGCTTTCAGCACATCCAAATTATTCTTATTGGTGATAAAGTCTGACATCGTGTCTCCAGTGAAGGCAACTTCAGGCGCTGTTGTAGTATAAGTGATCTGCAAAAGGTAGAGAAGAAATAAATTAGAAGTTACATATTATGCAAATGGAATCAAATGTTACCTGCCGAGCATGCATTATGCTTTAGGAGAGAGTAGCGCTCTCATAACATATAGAAACAACGTAACAAACCTAAGCTACATATATTATCCTTAAGATGCATTTTAAAGAAAACGAACAAGGGGCAACAAATTCACATCAGGGAAAAAGCATACTGCCCCAACTATGTATAGAGCAGGAATAACAGATATACAAGAATTCTCAACTAAGCTAATCTTTCCTGAGATCAGTAATACTATCTCAAAAGTAAAGAGACAGACCTCTGCACCTGATAACTTCAACTTCTTGATTTCATCACCTGGTAGCCCCGCATATTCCTGCTTAAGTTTCTGTTTTACAGAGTAAATTACGTAACCCTGCCACAAATCATAATACATTTAGAGCCCGAAACAACTTCAACTGGAGAGCTGAATAACATGGAATGGATTATATCATAGAACAGCACCTGGCTTGGAATAACATGGTAAGTTTTAAATGCTTTTACTTTAAGGTCCTTCCTCAAGTAAAATTCTTCTCCTGCAAAAGAGAGTACTTGCACTGAGCATAGGAGATAAAAAAAAGACCATTTTCCTCAACGAAAAACACAAGCAATGAAATATATTAGTAGTAATTACCCACATCCAAACCAATGAGAGTATGGTTCAACTCGGATTGGTCCATTTCTCTGTGTGCTTCAAAGAGCTTTTCGACATTATGCTTTATGACTTTTGGCACAATGACCACTGGAGGTGCCATTTTATATAAGCCTCGCGTTGCAACATACATTGGAAGTCCTCCCTTCAAAACAGCAGAAGCATGGTAAACAAATTACCCACTAGAAGTAGAATAATCTCAGTATATACAACTTTATGCTTTTAATGGGTGACGAAGATCATGAATTATAAGACTAGTCTCAATCGTTTCAAGATTTCTCATTTTCCTTTAAATTTACTCAGAACACTGTTTCTTTGATTCATCAGGAAAAATCGATAAATAAAAATGTTTTAAAAATGATAATACAAGTGAGGTTAATTATCAACAGATGAAACCACAAACATGAGAGAGTAAGTGCATGAAAAAATGAAGTTCATTTACTTGCAGAAAATTGAAAAGCTACATACTTTCATCTTCAAAAAGATTCTCTACATCCAAAGCAGGCAGAAATCTAAGCCTAGACAATCCAAATCAAGTTGCTGAGCACAAATAACATTGATCAAATGTCCTCAATCCATCAGAAAAAAGCAATATATTCTACTGACAGTTCTACGTTCAATTCAACAATCCTAAGAACAAGCTTTTCCTAACATTGAATCTTTCCTATCCAACAACCCCCAAAGACTGATAGGAAAAAACGCCAATCCACAAATGAGCCAAACACATTTTGAGCCAAAAAAGTTGCCTTTATAGTGTCCATTACAAAGTTGTCTTCATAATCTCTTTTATCAGACACTTGCTAATTTCACACTCAAATTCAATAGCTCTGCATTTACAATCAACATCCTCCAGCTTATAATTCCAATCCTAAAGAAACCAAAAACTGTGGCTTCACAGAGTACCCAACAACATTATCATCACATCTACATCAACTAACTCTCCGTACTTCAAAAATCAAGAACTTCATGAAAAGAACCGAACAGAGCATACTTCCAAAAGGGGCAGCAAAGAAATCACCAACTTACAATATGGTCCATGTGGCCATGTGATATGAACAAGAACTGCTGGGAAATCGCGCGTTGTGGGCACTTCCCAATATCGAAGGCTAAATTGAGAGAAGGGATTATAATGCAAGTCTCGTGGCCGGCTATTGAAATCCCTTCGATTTGATGCCCTTCAATTTTCAACCCCCTTTCTTGCTTCTTCTTTTCCTTCGACTCCGAGCTTTTCATATATTTACTGTCATCCATTGGTACAGCAGAAATAGCGGAGGAGAGTGAATTAAAATGGAAGGAATCAGTGGCAGCGGCGGATCTAGAAATTTATATACAGGGTGCACCAAATATAAATATATATATATATATATATAATGTGAATAAAATATATAAAAACTAAAATAACTCCA
>JAUOBV010000010.1:1508581-1529664 GCA_032360425.1 Rubia occidens
CATCACGCTCTACAGCGTGCCGCCGAAGATGGTGGCGGTGGCGCTTGGATTCTACTTCCTGCGCCACCCCATGTTCCGGGACCCCATGCCGCCGGCGAGTTTGAACTTCTTCCGGCGGCTCCCTAGCCTGTCGGACCGGCTGCTGTAGGCTGTAGTTGAGTTGGGTAGATAGAGAATTTTGAATATACATTTGGCGCCAGGAATTGTGGGATTTTTGAAAGGGTGTTTTGGGGGCCCGATGGATAGTGGGATTGGATTGGGAGCTTTTGATTCATTGACCAAATGTTGTAGGAACAAGCGGTGGGAAAAGACATCTAATTAGCTATAGTGATGTCTTTAAAAGCCTTGACATACTAATGAATTCTAACTTCATTATGCCCTTCTTGGAAGAGATATAGTAAGATCATGTTTTTTCTGATCTGGTTTCTTGCAAAATTGAACTGAACTCAACTACCGTTTTTAAGCGATGCACCACTTATGCACTAGGCATTGTGTTACTCTTATAATTATTTTTGGTTTTAACTTTTGGTTGTCTTTAAACATTACTTACTCCCTCCGTTTCATTGGATGTGGCACACTAGACTTAGGTGAAACGAGTGGATGAAATTGAATTTAGAAAGACAAAAGTAGAATGTGAATGAAAATGAAGGAATCTTACCAAAAAGAGAAAGTGTGCCAAAATCACAAAAATAATTTTAAAAAAAGGAAGTGTGTCACGGCTAATTAACAGACTAGTACTAGTATATGTTTAGGAGTTCTGATCATGATTTATCCTTAATGTCTATTTGCTCTGATCAATGGTAATTTATGTGTTTTCTTGTTCTGCATCTTCTGACACAAGTGTTTATGCTCTAATCAAGTATTGTTACGCTGTTCAAGAAATATGTTTGATTGTTAATATATTTAATTTTGTATAATAACGGTAAATAAAAATTTAAAATTTAAAAACTAATTGTTATGATGATTTCAATAATATTATGTACGATAATATTATTGCTCATATATCTATTTGAATATATGATTAAATTTTGATTAAAAATAGTATTTAAAAAATAAGTGTGCAATTTAAACTGGGCAGATGAGCAGTACTAGAGGTAAATTCAAAATGGAAATTGGGAAGTGGGGTTTGGTGTAAAAGTAGTCAAACTTGTGGTAAGGTTTGTAGTTGAAATTTTAAGGTGAGTTGAAAAAGGGATGACCACTAAATCATTGGCTTTCTTGATCCGCTTTTCAAGCGTTGCAAAGAAAGAAAAGTGAGGCCCAAACTCTTCAACCCAAGCAATTTCTTAGTTCCATATAAATCAAGATTATGGTATACATTAAAGCCATTATTTCGTATTTACACACTTTTCTTGAAGATAAGCCCATAATTATCAGGTACAAATCATAACATGAATCTTGAAAAATGTTGTTGGTTTTGTTTCTTTATTATAAATTTGACTGCATTGTAACTGATTTTGTGTTTCCTTTTGTTTTTGTCAAGGAAAAGCAACTTATATTTCATTTTTAACTGATTATTCAATTTTCGCATGAAATTATCCATATATGTCCAACAGGATTAGCAATTAGAGTCTGCGAAATTGTGCCCTAAGTTAAGGAATGGGAGAAACAGCAGAACCGGGCAAAGATGCCCACACAACCAGCAAAAACGAGAACGAAAACCACGAAAAGAAAGAGAAGCCGGCGAAGCACGAGGATGAGGGAAAAGGTGAGGAGAAGAGTAGGAAGGACAAGAAGAAGAAAGATAAGGAGAAGAAGAGTAAGAATCCAGAAGATAAAAATGATCCGGCGAAACTGAAAGCGAAGCTCGAGAAAATCGAGATAAAGATAAAAGACTTGGTTGTCAAGAAAGAAGAGATTTTGAAGCTCATCAGTGAAGCTGAGGAAAAATGCAGCAAATCCAAGTGATGGATCAGTTGCACCCCCTCCATCTGTTTAAATGTTTTGGGGATGTTAGAACTATGAAGTTTATTTGGATATATTAATCTTAGGTAAGATGGAAAATAGGCATTATGCATATAATATACATACTAATGTTTGTATGTCCTATTGTAGTAATTTTGTTTGCAAAATTTTGTAGACATGTAAAGAATGAGTTTTACCCAAGCCACAAATTGGATTGCTGAATGCAGTAATTCTGGCTTTTTTGCATCAGTCATTTGTTTCTTTTACCTAGGGAGATCACCTCTTTTACCTGATTGACAGGGGTCACATTATTGATTTATATTGCGTTTTATAATACTTTCATTTATGAGGTGTTCGGTAACCAGTCTTTCAGTTGACTTTTAACTTCTCATTTCAATCAAATAATTAAGAGAAGGTTTTTGACAAATGACTTTTCATTTAGCTGCAACTTTAAATGTTAAATCTTGTATATCCAAATTTATAATTAAAAAATATTTTGGACAAGAATGTGCAAATGAACTATGTGATTTTAAAAATTACAAAATATATAACCTAATCTGGGTTATTCAGATAGGATTTTGGGTCGTGGTCGGCCGGACTTTGGGTTTTGGACCTAGATTGTCGGATCAAGTTTCAAACCTAGGTTGTTATGTTGACTTTTGGGCCCAAGTTATTCGGGTTGGATTTCAAGCTTATGTTGGTTGGGTCGGGTTTTCGACTCAAATTATCAAGGTCAGAGTTTAGGCTCATGTTAGTTGGGGCAAAATTTAGACAAGGGTTGTCGGGCCGAGTTTTATGCCGGATTTGTAAGGTCAAATTTTGGGAACGAGTTATCGAGTCGGGTTTCAGGTCCAGGTAAGTGGGGTCGGGTTTTAGGATCGGGTCCACAAGATTTTGGATTTTGGATCGGGTTATCACATTAAGTTTTGAACCTAGCTTATCGAGTCGGGTTTTAAGCTCCAGTTAATCGGGGGACCAGGTTGACAAGATTTTAGATTTTGGACTCGGGTTATCAGGTTGAGTTTTGAACCTAGCTTATCGAGTCGAATTTTGTGCTCCAGTTGATCGGGTTGACGGGTCCCAATTGGTCTAGTCAGATTAGTATATTCCAATTTCGAGCCCATGTTGGTTGGTTCAAGTTTCAAACCCGGGTTGTCATATTGAATTTCAGGTACTCCCTCTGTCCCAGCTATATCTGCACACTTTTTGTTCAACTTTCTCAGAACACGTTTGACCATAAATTTCAACTAGTATATAGGCACAAATATTTTCATGTGAGATATCGTTGGATTCATTGTATCATGTAGTTTTTAAATATCAAAATTTAAGACATTATTAGTATACGTAACTAAAGTTATCGGTGGTCCAACATGGTCTGAGAAAGTTGACCAAAAAGTGTGCAGATATGGGTGGGACAGAGGGAGTTTTTCATGTCGGGTTTCGAGGATGATTTTTTAGTTTGGGTTTCAGGTCTAGTTTTTGAGTTGTATTTCAGGCCCGAGTAAAGTCGGGTCGGGATTCGCACCCGGGTTAGTAAATTTTGCATTTTGAGCCTGGGTTCTTGGGCCAGGTTACATGTTTTAGTTGTCAGATTGGGTTTTGGGGCCCAGTTAGACGAGTTAGGTTTTGGTTCCCGGTTGGCATGTCAGGTTTCCAACTTGGGTTAGTAGGGTCAAAATTCGAGCCTGGTTTGGTCGGTCAAATTTCAACCTGGGTTAATGAGTTGGGTTTTGAACTCATTTTTTAAGCCAGATTTCAGGTTCGGTCGCCCGTGTAAGTCGGGTCGGGTTTTGGGTTCGGTTAGTTAGATTTGGGTTTTGAGCCACTGCTTTCTGGTCGGGTTTTGGGCCTAGAAAATATCGAGTCAGGTTTTGGTGGAACCCCCATTTTAGCTGGGTCGGGTTTCCAAGCTTGGTTAGTCAGGTAAGGTTTCCAGCCTAGGTTAGTAGGGTCAGATTTTGGGCCTAGCTTGATTGGGTCAAGTTTCATACATGGGTTGTCAAGTTGGATTTCGGGCTCGATTTGTTGGGTCGGGTTTCTTGCCTGGGTTTTCGAGTCAGGTTCAGGCCTGTGTAAGTCGAGTAGGGCTTTGAGCCTGGGTTAGCTAGACTTTGGGTTTCGATCATGGGTATTCAGGCCAGGTTTTCGGCTCTAGTTTTTGGCTCTGGATTTAGGGACAGTTGGTCAGGTTGAATTGGGTTTGGTGTCTGAGTCATATTTTAGAATTTTGGCTTGGGTTGGTCGTGTCCTGTGTCGAGTAGAGCTTAGATGGTGTTTAAGTTCTGGTCGGTAAGATCGGGACTAGGTCGGCCAGATTTTGAATTTTTGGGTCCAAGGTTTTACTTGTCAGATCTTCATAAATATATATATATATATATATATATATGATTGTATATTTTGTTGGAAAAAAGGAGTCTCATGTGATCCTATTCTCAAAACAAAAAGATCCAATCCAACCGACCCGATCCAAAATAATTCAATAGCTCATATGTTATCCAACCCAATCCAACTGGATAATCCAAACCGTTTGTCACCCATGCAATTCTTAATTAGGTTGATGGTTCTATTTGTAATTCTATCAAACTTGAGGGAGATACATATAATTATCACTGAATTCAAGTATGGACTCTCAATCATTATTAATTAAAGAACTCTGAAAGAATGATGACAAAAACCACTAATCACTACTCCAAGAAAGTGAGGCCCATTTCATATAATCAATGCATTTAATCATACAATGCTTTGCAAAAAATTTCCTGTAATCCAAAATAAATCTTGCAAATCTATTAGTAAAACAAATTAATAAAGAATTAACGGTGCAAGAAATCAAACTCTAAGCGCTTGTGATTCCATCCTGGAACCTGCTTTCATGGTATGATTGACTTGTTTTATTACAACGGAGTAAGAACAAACAGATTGTGTAGTTTCCTTTTTTATAAATTTTATAAAGGAAGCTTCCCTTTTTATCTTCTTGTGTTCAAGTTTGCAGAATAAATCCCAGATGATGAACATTCCCATGGAAATCACAGATCAAGAAAAGAGTCACATTTTGTAAAAAAAACACACACACAGACACACACAAAACACACACAACAATGGGGAGAAAGCCTGGATTTTTCTATGACATTGGCAGAAAGGCCAGAGGTAACAATGCTGCTCGATTTTTTGTTTTTCTTTTCAGAATGTTACTGATTAATCTTTGAAAATGTTGTGCAGATCTTCTTTACATGGATTATGTTAAGCAGCCGGATGACCATTACAGCTGGGGATACTTCGACTGCAGTGGCAATCTTCGTTGCAATGGTATGTTTTTCGCATCGGAAAATTGAAATTTTGGTTCGTTATCTTTGGAAAATGCGATAGGAAGTTGAATTTTCATCGATTTATATCTGCAACACTTTTTTCGCGCTAGCTTAAATGATATTGAACCGGCATAAGGGACCAAAACTGTCATTTTTCTGTTTCTGTTTCCTTGATCAAACAATGTTTTTAGGTTTACTGATGTTTGATCAGAACTAATATTTGCAGTTAAGGATATGGTACCGGGCCTCAGCTCAAAGGTGCATGTTTATGTGCCTTATCAGAGGTTAAGTATGGTGAGTTTCAAATTCTGACACTCTCTCCATTCCACATAAAAGAGTCATGTTTTATGACTTTTTAGTCGCGTAAACAAGACCATTTATGTGGAAGAGTATATATATATTTCTCAAATTGGATTTTAAGTGTTCTTATCATCTTAAAAAAATGATGAGTTTTGTTTCTGAATATGTATGTACAGGTGCAAATAGCCTATTTGTATGATTTTGTTGCCATTACAATGGGCACAAGCATGACGAATAATCCACTCGTGAGCTTTTCGGGAGCCCTAGGGTACAGCCGATGCTACATTGGAACCGACATTGCTTTTGATTCGCAACTCGGCCTACTCACCAAGTGTGACAGTGGCTTGAACTTCAAAGTCCCCTTCCTCAGAGCTGCCCTCCAATTGTATGTTAAACCCTACCTTTTGACACGGCTTTTGGCCGCACAATTTTCTCTCTTCATTTCTAACCCTAATGTGTGAGCGCGAGCATGTTTATAAGGGAGACGCATCTCATCACTTAAATAATCAATGGTGTGAAACTTAAATAATTGGTGGCGCGACAATGACAATTTGATTATATATAAGGATTAGATTTTGAGACGAAAACTTTTGAAACGTGTAAGGTCTAGGCCTTCTCATCCTTGCTCGCGCATTCATTAAAACTAGTATGGTTTGTTATCAGATACCAATGAAAATCTTAAGATTTTAGAAAAATAGACAGTTATACATAAATATTTCAAGATGACAATGTTATACTTTAAACCATGATTAGGTTACATTAGAAAGTGCTCAACCTATTACTATTGAATAGTTGATTCTATTACAAGATTTAATTGTAACATTAAGAAATAATATCCATACGATTTCTTACACATGCAGGAAAGAAAAGGGTGGAACCCTAAGTGCCTCATGCTACTCAAAGCCTCTAAGGGACACTGCGTTCGCGGCCGAGGTAACTCACAGATTCATGGACAAGCTCACAACAATCAACCTCGGGAGCCAGTTTGAGATAAACGAGCAGTTGATGGTGAAAGGCCGGGTGAGCACGAATGGCGACATAGGCGCGCTGCTACAACTACAGTTCTTCAACGCCCTGAATTTCACGTTCGCCGGAGAAATTAACGTTCAGGATGTTAGCAGTGCCAAATTGGGGATGGCTTGCTCCCTGCAATATGCAATTCCTCATGTGGCTTCTTTCAAAATTAGAGCCCCTATGAGCATTGGTTAGAGAAAGCCAAAAGGAAAAAAATTGTTGGTGATTTTGATTGTTGTGTTGATGATTCTAGGTAGTGGAATAATACGAGTTAGAGAGCAATTTTTTTTCTTCATTGATGAGTTGAAATTACAAGTTGATTGATATATACTTTTGAACACGAGTTTTTTGTTCTTTTGATTTTGTTTCTGGTTAACTGATCCTTAATTTTTGGAATGTGGACTTATAGGAAATAGCTATTTGTCTGATTGGAGAGCTTCCTCTAAACAAGAAGGATATCTTTTCCCGTGACATCCGACCATAATTCAATGATCACGTGCATTGATTTTTTAGTTAATTAGTAATAAAAAACATGTCACTAGTATACTATTTTTTTTGAAACTCACTGGTATACTAATTAAGAGAGTATATATACAATTTGTTTGCCTCACACCTAAAATAATAGTGAAGTAATAGTGAAGAAAGGGGAAAAGTAAGGTGGTGTTAGGAAATTAATCCCCGCAGAATCAAGATAAGATAACAAAAGAAAGCTAAAAATCGAAACACAAATTTTAACGCGTTCCATCAATTTGACCACATCCATGAACAAACAAAGATTTTATTACCATAAGGGTTTACAGAATACAGACTCGGAAATGGTGAATTTTAAACCAGAACAGATGTCTTCAAACTCATTGCTATTACAAAGACTAATTCCTCGTGCTTATAGAGTTCAAGAGCAACTGTTCAGTTGCTTGTCATTAATAGACTCTTAAATAGGACATTAACCAGACTCATGGGTAGGTCACCATTAACGGCCCTTGAATTCCTCACAATTTGGCTCTTGAATTTCTCAACTGAATTATTGGAATTTTAGGAGACAACCCAACATAATTAAAGTGGGATTCTCATCACTAACAGTAATCTCAAGATTACGCAGTTCCAACAAAATTGAGTTCAACTGATCAAGATGATCTCTAAGAGGTGTACCTTCTTGCATACCAAAAACGAACAGACATTGTTTCAGAAGCAACTTGTTGGTAAAAAACTTCTTCAAGTACAGGCTTTAAGCTTTGACCACAGACCAGCAGAAGTTGTTTCACTCACGACCTCGATGATAACATCATCAGCCAGGCACAACACAATCGTCGAGTCGAGCGAGCCTTCTCATCCAAAATCGCCATGTCAATATCCTATGTTGGTTTCTTGGATGACTCAGCCTCCTTTGATTTTTTAGATTCTTCATCCTCCTCCAATTTCTTGAATTCCACCATAGCCAACGATGCCCACAAATCTTGTTGCTTCAGTAAAACACGCATATTTATTTTCCATAGGCTAAAACTGTTTCTTCCAGTAAACTTTTCATTCTTCATATTAATTGAAGACATTTTCTTTTTTAATTTTTTTTGCAGCAACAGGAAGCAAAAAAAACTTACTGCAAACTTCTCAAACCAGAAGACAAAAAAAAACAGACTAATTAATTAGTCACTGAAACTATACTCCCTCCGGTCCTCTTATAATGGCTCACTTTCCATTTTGGGATGGTCTTTTTATTTTGGCTCCTTCCCCTTTTGGCAAATTTTAGATTATTGTCATCCATTCATTTTACTTTTTATACTCCCAATTCAACCTCCACCACCCATTTTTCTTTTTGAAAAAAAGTGTGCCATTTTGAAGAGAGCCATATATAGAGGACCAGAGGGAGTATTAATATTGCACAAGGAAAGAAAAGTCACCACGGTAGTGCTTCCTAAAATGTTCAACCAGACTTCAAAAAAGCCAAATAGACTAATTAAAGTGACCAAAAGCAATACTCCACACAAATTGCCACGGGGTGTAAGCAATTAATCAAACTCAAAATTCATTGTCCCAGTAAAACCCAAACACAAAACCAAACCTGGATCAAAAGGACTGATTCAAACGCAGTAGTGCTTCCCAAAAAAAATAAAGAGTTACTCCATTTTATCTTGAACGAAACCAAGAACCATTGATTTTGATACCATTTGTTGGGAACTTAATTCAGGAAAAATCAAGATAACAAAAGAAAGCATAAAAACGAAACACAAATTTTAACGCGGTTCACCAATTTGGTTACATCCACAAATAGACATAGAATTTAATACCAAAAGGGTTTACAGAACACAGATTCATAAATGGTGAATTCTAGATCAGAACAGATGTTTTCAGACTCACTGCTATTACAAAGACTAATTCTCCATATTTATAGAGTTCAAGAGCAGCGCTTCAGTTGCTTGCCATTAATAGATTCTCGAATAGGACATTAACCAGACTCATGACTAGCTCACCATTAACGGCTCTTGAATTCCTCACAATTAGGTTCTTAAATTTCTCAACTGAAATATTGGAAGTTGAGGAGACAACACAAGAGGTGATTCCTTCCAAGTTATGTGGACTTGCCATCTATGAAACTTTTCAAAATCAGAAGTTGTCCTTAGAACACCCCAAGCCTTGAAGACAACGGCTGATTGATAATACATAGGTTATCTCCATTGACGGCTCTGTTGCATGTGAGTTATGATTTTTTTCCAAAACCCCGTCAATCTAAAGTTTTGAACTCGAAACATGTGTTTTGATAGTCGGATTGATGGTTGTTTCACCAGATGTCTTCTAAAGTAGTATTGTCAACGATGGTTAGGTTTGAACTGCCGTCGAATGTATCATACGACAATTATGTTATTTTAATGTTTGATTATGGAATCCCAGTTCGAAACTACTACACAATGTAGTTTTGTATCCTACATAGATTTTGATGTCGGAATTTGTATCTGCGGTGATTCTTGGCGCTCATATACGGAAGTTTGGAACTGCCATAAATCCTTTTCGCTCACTCCTATTTAGCTTGTTTTGAACTTATGTGGACATAGAATAACTTAACCACCATACCGATAAATATAGGATACAAATTTAGGATCAAAATGGCCACTAGATCTTTTATACTTCCACTTAGGTACTACTACACTTCAACTGTTGGATGAATCGGGGTTGTTTAACACTTTCAAAGACATGAGGTTAAAATAACATTTGTTAAAAATTTTAAGATTACAAAATTTATTTTTCTATTTTTATTTATTTTTTGTACTTTCCACGCTCATTTTCTCTAATTCTCCATCCGATTCATCCACATTTTCCCCTTATTCTCAAGAAAATGTAAATATAATGACTGAGTGAAAGTTAAGTGATTGATTTTTCGATTTTAACTAATAAAAAGAAATTAAAGGACATTTCCACGTAGGCAGGCAGTGGATAGGCCAAGAAACCTCAGGATTGGTCCACGAGGATCGCACCCATTCTGAGTCCAAGAACACCACAAACAAAAACAACTACGAAATGACTTTCTAGTTTGTGAATCATCAGAGACCACGAAAAAGACCAAATAGGAAACCGAAGTTCGTCTCCGATGGTTGTAATGAGTGCTGCGGCGGCTGAGCTGAAATGTTTTCTACCCAAAACTCCCTTTGATTGCCGGAGGAGTCGATTTGGTCCCATTTTTCCCGACAGTTATGCTCCAAGATTCGTAGCCATGGCACCAAAGAAGAAGGTGATTTCTTCTTATTATTTTAACTGATTCATCTTGGTTAAAAGAATGTTAATCTGGATGAGAATGTCTCATTCAATCTTATGTTGAAACGAAGGGTATAAATGTAATTGTTTACTGATGAAAAATGATATGAGATACATTTCATATATTTTGAAACTTTAGTCATCTCACTATAAATTATGATAAGACGATATCATATTAGTTTTTCTCATTGTGAATCATGATTGAATTGGCGAAAATCATTTTAATTGTAGCTGATTCGATTACAAACAATATGCAAGATATACCATTTTTCACAAAATACTAAGAGTTGAAAATTACAAGTAAACAAATTTGGGGCAATTAATTTATCAATAACATTGAACTAGATGGCTGATGAAAATAATAATGAAAGAATAAGAATTACTTTCATTATAGTTTTGTCATTCGATTTTAACTTAATTTGTTACAGTTACTGTAATTTCACTTGACCGATAAGTTCAAGGAAAATTATAATTTCTCTCTTAATTCAATATAATATAAGGGATTATGATTTGGGAGTAAAGAAAAAACATTGTTTATTTCAATGAAACTTTTAGGTAAACAGGTACGATAGAAAATGGTCCAAACAATGGTTTGGGGCAGGGTTATTCTACGAGGACAGCGAACAGGTAAACTTCGACGTGTACAAGAAACTGGAAAAAAGCAAAGTTCTAAGCAATGTAGAAAAGGCCGGACTTTTGTCCAAGGCTGAGGAACTAGGCTTCACCCTCTCTTCCATTGAGAAATTGGGCCTCTTCTCCAAGGCCGAAGAATTGGGCTTGCTAAGCTTCTTGGAAAAGGCTGCCGGTTTCGAACCATCCGTCCTCGCTTCCGTCTCGCTGCCCGTCTTCGTGGCGGCGATAGTTGCTGTCGTGGTGATTCCGGATGATTCCGCAGCCCTTGTGGCGTTGCAGGCCGTGGTGGGAGGCGGGCTGGCAGTTGGTGCGGTTGCACTTTTTGTGGGATCAGTGGTTTTGGATGGATTGCAAGAGGCGGATTAAGGATTTTGTGTACTAACCAATTCTATTTATTTTGTGGTCACAAAATAAATAAATAAATGACGTTTTGTTAGTGATATATAATTTATTTACGTTTCAATTTTTATGCTAAAGGTTGTGGTTTGTCAAATTTCACACTAGAAATGATTGACAATTTAGTCAAATCCGAGTTTAATTATATTTTGTGAGTCAATTAAATCAGACATTGTAGATTTTCTACAACAAGATAAGTCAATGTTATAGAGCAACAACAAGAGTACTTTAATATGCATTTTTGGATCTGTCAACTTTTAAAATCCATTTATGGTTTGAAGTTCTCCGAATTTTGTTTAAATGATTCACTGATTGCCTTCTTGGCATGGATTTTCGGTGTTGTTAAACTTACAGTTTTTTGTTCCTTTTTTTTCTTGTGGTGCACATCGATCTCTTAACCTCTTGATTTATATTGATAAACTATATTCAATGGCTAATATGTCTCTTGTTACTCTATGCATAAAACAGATAAATTCTGAGTTCTCTCTCACTGATATGGGGCACCTGACATATTTTTGGGTCTTGAAGTTCCCTACACCTCTAATGGTCTGTTTCTTGATTGGGTCAGTATGCTCGAACTTGCTTTAATGCATGAGGCCAATGTAATTCCCACGCCCTCTTTTCGTGGATGAAAACGACGTCACGAGTATCAAATAATTTTTGAGACTCGAGATCAAAAACACATCATGCCTTCTTTCTTGTGGAGTAACCCAGAAAAATCTGGCGGCAACTCCGAGATGCAAATTTATCACGGCGGCAAGGCACTTGAGAAGCAAAGCATAAGCATCCAAAAACTCTGAGAAGAGCAAAATTTTGTTCTCGTCCATATAGTAATCGGTAAGGATTTTTTCCCCTTCCAATAGAGGTATATTAGTACGATTAATCAGATAAGCAGCAGTCTCAAGATGCATTCTCCCCAATAATCAATAAGAAGATTAGCTTGGAAGCGAAGAGCATAAGCAACATTGAGAAGATGCTGATGTTTTCTTTCAACACGACCATTCTACTGAGGCGTATCAACAGATGAAGTCTCAAACAAAATTCCTGATTCAGCCAAGTAAAACCGAAGTGGTAAAAATTCCATGCCGTTGTCCGCCTGTACTCGGCATATACGGCGCCTGAACTGACGAAGAATAAGAGCTCAAAATTGTTTGAATCTGGCAGCAACCTTAGATTTTGTAACGAGCGGATGAACCTAAATAGCCCGAGAGTAGTCATCAACTATGGTTGATAAATAAAATGCTCCACTAGTGGAGGGGGAAGGACCCCAAACATCAAGCTTTAGTCAAACTTAACGGAAAACTATTCCTAAATTATTTTGCTCGATGACAGATTGAGCAGTGAGTAATGGTATAAAAATCCAAATGACTATCTTTAATAAAAGAAACAGAAGACAACACCGAAGTGGAAGGATGACCAAATTACTGATGCCAAAGACTAGCAGAAATTGAGGACCCGGAGATGGCAGAGACTATCGGTGCACTTGACGGAGAGGAAAATTCTTCAAATGCACGCAACCAATAAACCCCACCTAACTATTCACCCAAGCCAATTACTGTCCTTGATCTAACGTCATGTAATATGCATATATTTTCTAGATAATACAACTAGACAATTAAGGGTAGCAAGTAACTTAGCACAAGATAATAAGTTCAATGCAATTCAGGGATAAGCAAAACATGAGGTAAGGTAATATGGCCAAGATGTAGAGGGCCTTGGTAGACAGCAGTAGATATGGTTCTTTCAAGGCGAATAACATCAACATATTCAACATGGATAGTATCATGAAGAAACTCCTTGTCACCAGTCATATGATAAGAAGCGCCACAATCAATGATCTAAGGTAAAGAAGATTTACTTAATTTATTGTTAGTGGTATTTAATTTAGAAATCAAATTTAAAAATGAACTGGGCATCTGATAAATTGGGTCTCACAACCGAACGATCAAGAGCTATCGGTTAAGGACTAAGAGAGGCAGCAGTAGCGGCTAGAGCGACTGTCCAATTTTCGGGCTACTACTGCTGTTATATCAGGCAGAGAGCTACGACCCATTCACAATAGTTATCACGTTTCAGAATAACTGGAGAAATCATTAGGCTTAGGTTATCTCAAGCATGAAGAAAAATGGAGATGCATGTAATGGCGCATGAGCATTGAAGGAGGTGCTAAGCTTTCTGGCAGCGTCGGCTTCGACTCGGAGTCGATCAGCGAAGAGATCGGTGGTGGCTTGAGCGACAAGGACATCCTCAGCGGCCTTTGCGGTAGCCTGGAGATAGGCGGCGGCTGCAGCTTCATGCGCGGAGTCGGTCATAATGGGAAAATTAGCATTGACCATTGGTCGGCAGAAACAGAAGTGAAGATGATATTCGGTAATTTTAGTATTTCAATGATTTTCTGGATTTTAGCTTCGATACCATGTTAAATTTCAATGTATATTTGGCTTTCATCTTAAAATCAATTGGCACTAAGTGAACGTGACTCAAGATCTTATATATAAGTTATTATTCTTGTAAGGAACTGATGTGGGATATATCTTTCAACACGCCCCTCACGTGCAAACGTGGAAACACTCCATGACTCATATTGGGCCAAATTAAAGGGGATCCACACATTTGCTCAATAACCCAACCCTGATACCATGTTAAATTTTAAGGTATCCTGGGTTTCCATCTTAAAACCATTTGGCACTAAGTGAAGGTGACCCAAGGTCTTATATATTAGTTATTATTCTTGTAAAGAACCGATGTGATATATATCTTTGAACACACCTTCTTTCCACTAGTTCTCCACCCTATCACAATATCCTACTAACTTTTTACCCTCTTGTTGGTACCTTGCAATATCTTATTATTACTCATCCGGATTTATCCTTTGCAGTTAATTGTGTTAGTCAGTTTCTTCATGCTTCAATCCGATCAATTTTTTTGTTCAGCACATCATGCAGTATGTTAAGGGTACAAACTATTTTGGTCTTTCATTCACTCTTTAAGCATCCCGATGCTATTTTGATTTCTACAGATGTTGATTGGCCTTGTGTATTGATACTTGCCATTTTACAAATACTTATGTATTGTTTATTTTTGATAATTTGGTTTCTCATAGTGCAAAGAAATAATGGACAATCTCTCGATCTAGTTATAACTGGAGTATATATCAACCAAAGGAAAACTTTGCTTCTGAAATTTGGTGATTTATCATCTTCTTTGTGAGCTTCAAGTTCGCAAAGACAATAGCAATAACAAAACTCTCTAGTTTATTTGAATGAAAATAGCAGTACTATTTTTGTTTCTCAAAATCTGATGACTCATATCAAACATTTTGATATCAACTATCATTTTAATTTCAAGTTAGTCTCTACACGCAAACTGCTTATTCGTAGTGTTGAATGTTGATCGAGTATCATAGATTGATCTTGATTGCGTCTGAATGATCTTGGTTGATTTGTACATATATAGATAAGTCTAGGTTCGTTGTATTTGTACATATTGTAACCTATATATTGTATATACGACGTTCTCATCAATATGGTGAATTCCACACTTTCATGGTATCAGATAGATAGACTTCTTCCCCTTGCCATTTGTGACCGATTCTATTTTTTCTTTTTCCTAAAACCTTGAACTTCTCCAGAACCCACTCCCATGGCTTCCACTCCTCTCAGTTACTTCACCCTCATTCATATGCTTCCCAATAATCTCAGCTCTACAAACTATATCATCTGGAAAATCCAAGTTCAAGTGCTTCTTGAATCAAAAAATTTGTTCTAATATCTTGATGGAACTACACCCCATCCCCAGTATACAGCCCCTTTGTCATCCTCCTCCATCAATACCTCTAGAAACTCTGCAGGCACCTCCTCTGGTGGCTCTGCTGCATTGTGGACTGCCTAGGATAATTGGTTTCATGACCACCTTTGGTCATCTCTCACGGAAGAGGCGATGTTGGAGACTATTAGTCGCGCCACCACCAAGGAGATGTGGGGCGTGTAGACAACGACATTCAACATTTCCTATGCTAGAGAGCCCCAGATTCGTGAAGAACTTCACAACGTCCGATGAGGCTCATATATGTCCTTAATTTTCATTGATTTTTAAAGCTATCATGGTTCTATGAGCTTCAATGGATTGTCCAATTTCAGCCAAAGATACGACCCTCATCTTCCTACATGCTCTGGGTTCGGCGTTCTCCAAGTTCACCAATATTCAAATCACTCAGTCAACTTAGTTGTTGTATGCCGAAGGCGCTCGTACCCGCAACCACGAAACTTTCACTCAAACTTCTCAACTTTCTCCCATAGGTAACTCTAAAACTCCTATTGTATTTCTCTCGGCTCACTCGATTTCAGGTGGTGGCAGTTTTGGTTTTAGGGCGCATGACACCTATACGCTGAGTCGACCACCACATGCCCCCGTGATGGTTGTTTCAGACGAGGAGGCCGTAGAAATTTTTATAGACTTGGAAATAAAAGGAGGTGTAATTCTAAATGTTGGATTTGTAGCCAATTTGGTCATAGTGCCCCAAACTTTTACTAACCCTGCCCCTTTGCTCGTCAATCAGAGTATGTCTATCTTGCTGATGCATTCCAGTCATCAGTTTCACTTGAGAGCACTCTTGATTTAGACGGGTACTTGGACTCTAGAGCTACCAACCATATGACCTCTATCTCCTCAGCACTTGACAATGTTGCTTTTTATCATGGTAACTGCTCTACCATTATTGCAAATGGTCATCCTATTTCTATTACTCATGTTGACGATCATCGATTTTCTCATAATTTATTATTATCGGTTGTATTGGTGGTTCTGGATATTACAAAATTTTACTATTCATTAGCAAACTCACAAAGGATTTAAATGTTGTGATTTCTTTTGATGTAATATCGTTTGTGATCCAGAAACAGTCAACAAAGAAAGTCGTGGGCTAAGCACGTTGTGACCTAGTCTTTATGTGCTTGAACAAAGTGGTGCTTGTTATGTTGCTTGTTTTGATGCTTATTTTGACACCAATAAGCATATGACTCTTGAAATTTGGCTTGCTAGATTAGGGCATACTTCCTTTTTCTTTATTTCATTGTTGAATAAATTGAACCTTGTTATGGTCACCTCTTTATTGCATAAACCCTCCCTTTATTTGTCATATGAAATGGTTAAGGGTAAAAGGCTTTCTTGTGTGGACAATCCTAGACGAGCACAATTCTTACTTTCCATAGTACATTTTTATTTGTTGGGTCCTGCTCCCGTGTTATTTGAAAATGGTTATTCTTATTATGCCATTTTTATTGATGACTTTTCTTGATTTATTTGGGTTTATCCGTTGAGGCAAAAATCAGATTTCTTTGAGACTTTCTTGCAATTCAAAAATCTGGTGAAAAAAAATTCAATTTTCTTGTTCTACGGTTTTTCAGAGTGATAGAGGCACTAAATTCCTTAATGCTCGCATGCGTTCTCATTTTGCGTCTAAAAAGATATTCCATCATATTTCTTGTCTGTCCACTCCTGAGCAAAATGGTAGGGTGAAATGGAAACATCGTCATGTGATGGAAATATAACTCTATATCCTTTCACTCTCACTTGCTGCTTTCCTACTGGGATGCTGTCTTTGCCACTGCCAAGTATGCTATCAACATGCTACCCACACCTATTCTTCATAATATTTCTCCGTTCTTTCATACATTTGGTTGACATCTAGACTACTCCAACTTTTAACTTTTTGATTCTCTAGTTTATCCTTTCATTTGTTTGTTTGATCCACTCAAACCGACCCCTCGCAACACAACCTGCATTTTTGATGGTTACAACTATCAATATAACGGCTTTCGATGTCTGGATCCTGGAACCAAGAAGATATTTTATACTCAGCATGCTTGTGTCAATGAAAATTATTTTCCATCCCTGTCTGACATATCCTCCACTGCCTAGGAATCTTTAGATGTCTTTGTTTTTATTGATCCTAGCACAAATGATTCGCCTCACTTTTCTATGACTGTCATTGTGCCTGTGCTGCCCACACCTGTGCTTTTTGCCCCTACATCGCTTGAACCCGTGTCAGTCTATCCAGTCTCGTCCCTAGTTAGTTCTCCTACATCATCTTCGTCTGTATCTCCCATTGGCTTCTAGACTTCATCTCTGGTTGCTTCATTTCCACCTCCGTCATTAAGAACAATTCATCATATAACAACTTGATCTTAAACAGGTAGTCGTACGACCAAGGATTAGTCTAACTATGTTGTCCTTGGGTTTCTTGCGGCTCTTTTGGCTCAAACTGAACCTTGATAGTTTCGATCTGCTCTAAAGATCCACTATGGGTCAAGGCTATGGATGAATAAATAAAATATCTTTGGTAAAATGTACCTGGGATCTTGTTTCTTGCCCTTCTGGTGTTAACATTGTTGGCTCCAAATGAGTTTATTGTCTCAAGCATCACCCCGATGGTACTACTAATCGATAAAAGGCTCAGCTCATGGCTTAGGATTATTCTCAGCTCTGTGGTTTTGATTTCAATTACACATTCAGCACTGTTTTCAAGGTATCTACTATTCAGATTATTCTTTCACTTGCAACTAGTTTTTACTGGCCTCTTAGGCAGTTAGACGTTGAGAATACATTTCTCAATGGTCTACTCGACATGCCTGTTTTCAGGGAACAACCTTCTGGTTACATTGATCATGTACATCCAGATTATGTCGGTTGCCTTCACAAGGTCATTTATAGACTCAACCAGGCACCCTGAGCTGTTTCAATGCTTCAACTCTTACTTATGTGGATAGGGTTTTCAGTGTTACTCAACAAATGCGCCTGTCTTTGTATTCTCTCAGGGATCAAAGGTTCTGTATCTCCTTATGTATGTGGATGGCATTATTCTTACTGGTAATGATACTTCTCTTATTAGTCAGTTTTATCTCTCGAACTGATAATGAGTTTTCCCTAAAGGGTCTTGGTCATCTACATTATTTTTGGGCTTGTAGGTATCTCACATCTCTTCTTTTCTATTTTGGGGGTAAGCTAAGTATGCTATGGAGATTGTTCAGGGTGTAGGTATGACGGATGTCACTCCTGTCTCTACTCCCTTTGTTTCTGACTCACAACTTTTGAGTTCCTCGAGTCCTGAGCTCTTGAATCCTAAGCTATATTGTTCGCTTGCTGGTGCTTTCCAGTATTTGACCATCCCTTAGCCTAATCTTTCCTTTGCAGTTAATTATGTTATCCAGTTCCTTTAAGCACATCTCGACGATCACTATCAAGCTTTCACTCAAATTCTCTGGTATCTTTTAGGCACGCTGCATTATGGTCTCTCTTTTGGAACATCCTTGAGCTCTCTATCCATTTTGGGGGTACTTTGATGTAGATTGGAATCATTGCCTGAAGACTTGTTGTTTCACTTATGGCTATGCCATTTTTCCCTGGCGGTGATCTTGTTTCTTGGAGTGCCAAAAAGTAACCCACAATTTCTTGATCCTGTTGTGAATCCGAGTATCGGGCTATGACAAACACTATCGTGGAGCTTACTTTGATTTGTAATCTTCTCAAGGAGCTTTGGGTGCCTCTCCATTCGACACCTCTCCTAATTTGTGATAATAGCAATGCCATTTTCTTGCCCAAAATCCCATTGCTTACAAACGAGCCAAGCACAGTGACATCGACTACCCCTTTGTCCGTGAATTAGTTTCTTCTAACAAGTTTCAGGTGAGTTATGTTCCGGCTTCTTTGCAGGTTGCTGATATTTTCACTAAGGGTCTGTCTAGTACTTTGTTTGACACATCATCTATTAGAGTATTCTGGTCCAAGTTTCAAAATTGTTCTAATCCGAACCTCAACTCGAGGAGGTCTTAGACTTAATGGCTCTGTTTGGCACAACTGTGCTCATAAGCAAAAATGACTTATTTTGAAAGCAGGGGGAAACCAGCTTCTGATTTCCCCCAAAAAATAGTTATGCTTTCAAAATAAGCCACTTTTTAGCAATTTACCAAACACTGAAAAATGTTTTGCTTCTAAGCAAAGCAGATTAAAAACTTCGCCTAACAGAGCCAATATCCTTTTGTAGCTATAGCTGGTAAGATTTGTATAAGCTTGCAAAAACTATTTTAATACAATTAGCACTCTTTTAAAAACCTATAAATAGGGATATAAATGAACCGATTTGAGGTCCAACAATCCCTAAATTGAGATCGATCAGCTCGTTTAGAATTTCTCCAGCTCGATCTTATCTAAAATCTTAGTTTGAATGAGAATAATTTAACTCGCTCTTGAATTAAGCCAAGATAATTATATTTTTCATCCATTTTAATATATTTTATTTTAAAATATATATTATGTTGCTCTAATAATTTCGATCAGTTTAACTAGTTGATCTCGATCTCGATTAATGTACGAGTTGGCTCAAATTTAGTTAAACTCAAGTTTGGCCGAATTGCTCATATTCAACTCAATTCATTTACCTTAAGTACTTTGATAATGAGACATAAATTATACCTATAGAAGATAATTATTTTCCCCTTATAAGTCAATGCACGAGTCTTATTGCAACCTGTTTTTGAAGAATCATCTTCAACATTTAAGGAAAGCTAGAGTCGTGCCATGTGAAAAAACTACTATAAATAAATAGGTAGAAAACGCGAGAATTGAATCCATTTGTCATCGCAAACACCAGACACGGAATTTGATGTATATGCGCATTCACTCTTCATAGAAATGCAATATTCCCTCGCTTTTATTTTTATTTTTTATATATAACTTTACCCTCTACTTTTTTGTGTATTGATAATAAAGAGAGGTTAAATGAGTAGAGAAAAAATGGAGTGAAGGAAAAATAAAATTATAAAATGGACTGATCTAATTCTAAACTACGAGATGCTAAACTTTATAAAATAGGTTGAAGTAAAAGTATGGTAAATTTGGAGAAAAAAGATGTTTGAAACTTTTTGAAAAGAAGCTATAAATAGAAAAGTAGAGTCGTACTCCATTGGTCATCCTTTAGAGCATGACCAAACTCAGAACGGGCAGGGGAGGTACGAGAGGCTGCGGCTGCGAGCCCCTGAGGCAGAACGGCGGCGAAAGGCAAAAGGAGGAGGCGGTGGTCGGCCGGCGGCCGGTGGTCCGCCGTGGACGGCGGCGGCGGACTGCTGCTTCGGCGCTGGCCTCTTGGTTTTCGGGTTCAAATCCCTGAACCAATCTGGTTCTCCATAAAGCTTGAAACATGTATTTTTATCATGTCCCTTGTGATGACAGTATGAACATATTAGATTCTTGCGGTCAGCAGCAGAGAGACTAGCTGACGAAGAACCCGAAACTGGTGGGCAACGGGTAACATATGCCAAAGAGTCAGAAAAAGGTTCACGAGAACGCACAACATATCTGTGATTCTCCTCCTGAGCAACAAGAGCATAGACACGCATGATCGGCGGAAGAGGATCAATGGTCATAATGTTGGATCACAAGGTATGATAGCCTTCATCAAGACCCGTGAGAAACTGGTAGATCATATCTTTCTCACGTTCTTGGAAGGCAAGAGCAGCATGGTTGCAGGTGCATAGGGGTTTACAAACTGCACATGTGCAAACTAACGGAGGCCGGAGGGCATTGTAATCACCAAACAGCTTGTTCATATAGCCAAAATAAATGGCAACGGTCTGACCATTCTGTCGACAGTTCTGAATGGCTTCACGCATCTGCAGTATTTTGGGACCATTCCCAAGTGTAAAACGGGCCTTAAGATCATCCCATAGTTCCTTCACCGTGGCATAGTAAGTAGTGGAAGAACGTAATGGGGGATCCAAGGTCTGCAAGAGCCAACAC
>JAUOBV010000010.1:1573115-1584841 GCA_032360425.1 Rubia occidens
TTATCGGTGGTCAAACATGACATGGGAGAATGTGAAAAAAAGGGTGCCAATATAAACAAAACAGAGGGAGTATACTATTAGGGGTGTTCATGAACCGATGCAAACTGGCAAAATGGATTGGATTGAATTAAAATATAAAGACCAAAGCCTGGATATAAAGAATATCAGTCCGATCTCCAGTCCGTGATTTTTTAAAATTTTGGATTTCGGTCTGGTCCGGTCGAAGAACAGGTTTTTTTCGCATCAGGATCGGATAGACCTGTAACTTACTCTTATGTATTTTTTAAGTATTTATTGTTTAATTTTATATACTAGTTTACATTTATTTTCGATAAGATTGTATCTTCCATAATTGAGATAAAATTTTCTAATAATTTCTAGATTACTATCTTTTAAAAACAAAATTTTGTTAAAAAATTTCAACGCCAAATTTGTATTGTAAATTTTCTAATGGCACCAAAGCACTACCTTCCACCCGCCGTGGATGACGCGCTCACCACCCTCGGGTGGCTGAGGAATCAGGCGGAGACCGGAGAGGGCTGATGAGTGGGAGGCATGCATGGTTGGGATATGACAAGGTTGTGAAGATGAGTGGGAGGTGCTTGTTTGTGAAGATGAACAGATTTGCAGATATGTTAGGGAGGAAGAGTTTTGTGAGAGAAAATTATAAGTGGTGAAGCTAGTTGAGGGATTTTTGAGTAATATTCAGTTATTTTAAGGGTATTTATGTCATATGATATATAGAAATTTTCTTTAAATGAAAAGTATGCATATTTGGTTAAGGTAGACTAAAAAGAAAAGTGTACAGAAATGGTTGGAAAGGAGGAGGTAGTAGAGAAAATACAATAATTTTCATTCTACTTAGTTAGAATACTTTTACAGTATTTTGTTTATAAAAATATAATTTTGCTAAAATTTACTTATAGAATATATATATATAATCACATTTTAATCAATAATTGGTTATATTCATAGTATTTTTATATCTTTATCTTTTATCTTTATAAATACATATATTATTTTCATATAAATATTAAAATAATTTTATGTATCTATAATTAGTAAAATTAATTTTATTTAATTTTTATTTATAAATAAAATGTATATTAATAAGTAATTACTATATTCACTTATTTTAAATAGTGAGTCGCACGGGTGTAAATCTAGTTTTTGTTATTATTCTAGAATATTAAATTTGTTTATAGACTATATTAGTGTAAAATAAGTTGTATTAAATTTATTTTTTAAATAAATTTAATTTAATGTTGATTTTTTCAAGAAAATAAGATAAAATTGTAAATGTGTCAATTTAGATCGATTCAGGTCAAAATACGATCTATTATATATACCTGATCCCAATTAAACTAATCCACTTGACCAGAAGAGACATAGACCCAACCTGACCTAAGCAGTTCAAGTTAGGCCAGGCCAGGCCAGGTCAGGTCAGGTCGAGTGATTTGAGTACCCTAGGCCCTAGCTAAAACCCAAGGTTAAGAAAGATGATGCGTAAATAAGTAAAGCTGAGGGGTGTTATTCGGAATTTTTTATCTTCCGGAAGCAAACTGGGACTATTATTACTAAATTGAACGAAAACTTCAAAATAATTGGGAGAAATAGCTTTCTGGTTGATGGGTTACTCCTCAATTCAATAAGCTGCTTCAACTGTAAGTTTTCACTGTTTCCTTTTCCTTATCCCAGAAAGTTTCTTGTTACATCTAATCCAACCTTAGTTTCATCAAACTTATGGAAATGCAGATTACAGTAATGTTTGTTTTAGCATCATGGGTTTTCTTTTGTTTTCTTTGCCAATTTTACTCTATGGTTGCCTTTTATGCATGTTATCTTGTCTGCTTGTTTGTTGTTCTTCTTCGTATCATTACTGGATTAAGGACATGTTCTCTCAGCTTATTTCTTACTGAACTGAACTGTAATAATTGATCAAAACTAAGCTAAATACTATCAATTCAAATTTATACTGGAATGAAGTGTAGATGAGCTAGAGAGAGCAAGGCATAAGTATTAAGTCAATTCTCTGCTAGCTTTGCAGATTTTTAGGTGGTTCATGGCACCCCTGAAAAGCTGAAGCTCTCGGCTAGGTACCGGAATTTCTAATGTCTAGATGCATGATTGTTCATCATTGGTCGAACCCCTTGATAGCATCGAGCCCTCAACTGTCTGCTCGTACTCATCCGAATGCACCACTTGTGGTTAGATGCAAGGAGAATGTGTCCTCTGTGGTGGCAAGCTTACCCCAGCCTATTTCTGTTTCAACCAAAACAGATGGAGTTACTGTATCCAGTGACGAGAAGTATGGGAGTAAGGAGGTTATCAGCCTCAGTACTCTCCTCTACGACTACATCTTGACTAATGTTAGAGAGCCAGAGGTGAATGAAAGATCTTCTCTTTTCATATGGTATGCACTGCTTCACTTTTCTAGTATGATCAAAGGCCAACTTGTGCTGCTTCATATCAGATGTTACGTGAACTTAGAGAGGAGACTTCGAGCATGCCTGGTTGTCAGATGCAGGTATATTGAGATAGTTCTGATGCTATGCGTTTGTTTATTTTGAAGTGATGGGAATGCTGAGTACATTGAATCACCGTCTTTCAATAGGTGTCTCCTGATCAAGCACAACTACTTGCTATGCTGGTTCAAATCTCGGGAGCCAAAAAATGCATTGAACTTGGGGTCTACACTGTATGTGAGCTCCGATATCTCGCTCTTTCTTCATCATAAGTAATTCTTCTTTCTTCAATGCCTTAACTTCAATGGAATGGTTGAGTTTTGTCTCCTGATCTAGAAGTAGGAAGAGACCAAGGTTTTGAGATTCACTTTGAGAATGTACAATTATGTTATTCTAGATGTGATTTTGTAATATGATTCACCTGGGGTTGCTCCAATCAACTTGACATGTCCATATTAGTAGATCTTCCTTAAAGCCTGTGTTCATATGCAATTGCATTATTCTATTGTTTTCCTTTGCTCAGAAATGGTTTTGTGGAAAAGAAATGAACTTTAATCCTTTACACTGGCTTTCTTTCCAAATTAGCCTTATGCTGTAGCATTGTGGTTTTATAGGGGTATTCATCTCTAGCGATTGCTTTGGTCTTACCAGAGGGTGGTCGGCTAATTGCATGCGAAAGGGATGCAAGATCGCTTGAGGTTGCAAAGAGGTATTACGAGTTTGCTGGGGTTTCACCAAAGGTGACTAATTTGCTCGTATTTATAGCGTACATATTCTTTCTAAATATCTAATCTCAGGGAACTTAGAAGCATGATAATAATCCATAAAAAGATTGGAAGAAAGGCACACCGTATATAACCATCAATCCTTCATGATAGTAGAAATTTAACAGCTGATGGAAACAAAAAAAAACTGTCCTTTTGTTGTCTGCTGAAAATGTTTAGAATTTTTACTCAGGTTGGAATCAAAGTAATTTTCTACATTAAGAATACTTTTTATTGAACTTGTTTGAATTTAATTTTCACATTATCTCTTGTACTGGTGAGATATTTCACATATATTAGGTGGATGTAAGACATGGACTTGCAGTGGATACTCTGAAGTCTATAATTCAGAATGGTGAAAGTGACAGGTACTATGACTAGGATCCACCGCGAAACTTGCTAGTGTTGTAACATGCTATTTTTTCTGGCTCGCTTAGGATTCCCAACTTCATCCCGTTCACTATTTCTCTGAAATTCTGATTTCTGCGTAGCATGAAACTAATTCAGCTCCTTTAAGTTTTCCTTTGTGCTTCCGTTTCTTCTGAACTTGCAGTTATGATTTCGCGTTTGTTGATGCTGATAAAAGAATGTACCACGAGTATTTTGAGTTGCTGCTACAACTGGTTTGTGATCATGCAACACACGTACCCTTCTGTTATTTCATTAGGAAATTTTCGTGCGGTGCCTAATGTTAAACATCCTGGCTATTTTGCAGGTAAGAGTTGGAGGAATCATTGTGATCGATAACGTCCTGTGGCACGGACGAGTAGTTGATCCACTGGTAAAGCATTGTTAAGCTTTGTGCTAACCTATCAAAGAAGTTGTCACAAGGTTGAATACTAATTACATTTGTGAGCAGGTAAATGACCCAAAGACTGTTGCCATAAGGAATTTCAACAAGAATTTGATGGAAGATGAACGTGTGAGCATAAGTATGGTGAGTGTGTGAGAATGTTTTGTTTACTTTCAAGTATGAACCCTAGTTTTTTTTTTAATCCTGAAATTTCTATAGGTGCCAATTGGTGATGGCATGACCATATGTCGCAAGAGGTAGAATGTTGTTGTATTAGATGCTTGAAGTCGAGAACCATGGAGTAACTTGTCTTTCCACGGCATCATCTTTCTGGGTGCCTATGAAAATTTAGTTACAGAGACAAGCACAAACTTGTAGTACCAAAGGTACTTAAGTTTCTCTTTCTGCATAAATTTTGTCGGGAATAAATACTTAACTCCTAAGCATGAAGCTCTGTTTCACGTATTAACTATCTGTAATGCAGTCTCACTGTTCAACTTCATTACACAAAAAGGAAATGGCATCTATCGTGTCTGCCTCTTCCATAATGCCGTTTCATGTGAGCATAAATATGGTGAAAGTGATGAAGCTTGAGACCCTATTATTCTCTCGCTTGCGACTTGTCACTCTTTATCTTGCTTTTAATTTACAGATATGTGATATTTAGTGGGATAAAGAAAGGCTTAGTCGTCGTTCTGGAATGAACGTGCCATGATAATTATTAAACGTTCGAATTTGTTAAAGAAAACCATACATTATTCTCTACAATGGTTACACAAAATCTTTAGAATGGACATAAGAATGTGATCCTTATTCTTGAAGAAACACGGAAAGAAGCCGTAGATGACAATTGTATGTTTGTCTTTCTGGAAAATTAAGTTTTTCTGCACAATACTGAAGAGCTTATTCAGTTCACAGGTTATGCAGATTGGCAATGGTGTGGTTTTGTTCGTGTTTATCACACTCGGTGATCCTGAAACCGATGCAAATGGCAAAAGCTTTGTTGATTCGATGTTTGATCTTCTTAGTTCCAACTATGTTAAACAATTATGTTTGATTCTAACTTTCTTGAACCAGTATCCATATTCATTGTTAGGATCTTATTAAAGGGATGAAATCTATAAATCGTTATCACAACTCTGTTTACGTGTATGGATTCCTGAATAAGCACAAGAATCACAACAGCCAAAATCCACACTGGATAAATCCTCCAGCACGACTGTAAAGAGTGAATAACAGGTAGTTTACTGAAAAGGCGCGTATGAACTTCCCGATACATGGAAAGCAGCCAAAGATACAAGAATGGAAAGTGAAAACACGAGACTTCAGTGGCAGAAGAACAGAAGTAGATACTGAATTGTGGATTCTATAATATGATGAAAAGGAAATGATACAGTAAAATTCAAAGATGATGGAGTTATTTTTCTTCTTCCACATCTTAAAATCCCTTTTCAACTATGTAGCACAAGGAAGAATGCCATTTCCTGTTCTCCTTTCCTGAACTATATGGTCAGTTTTAGCCTTGAACTTCCCCACCAACTCATTAACAGCAGATATCGATTCATCCCTTTGAACTATGTGACTACCCCAAATGTCTGCCACTGCCAGAAATTAAAAAAAATAAAATTTGTCACAACATGAAAAAACATGAAGGCACAACGAGAAACATTTCAACTTCTGAGTGATAAACACAGAAGCTTCAGCATGAAATGTACAACAGCTGCCATTTTCAACTTGGAAAGAGCTAACAAAACAAAATTTACCATTCTCTATCTCGAAAAACAAGACAATTCATAGTTCTCTGTCACTATCTTGATATTAAAATCAGTGAAAGGTGGATGTTAAACCAAAACATGCAGAAACAGAGAAAATTTTAAACGATAATATGGTAATAAGCAAAGAAAACTCATCCTTAGAACTTCTTTAAATACTCAGACTATCCCATAGACTATCTTACCATGAGTTGGGATGCCTTCAATGGAGAGAGACGTGCTTGCTCCAGTTCATTGAATGGACCAAGATCGAAATATACAATATCATCCGAGATATGAAGAGCTAAAAAGGTTTCCGAAACCCATTATCATTGACATGCTTAAATTTCTGAAGCATCTTCAGAAAGGGACCAGGAGTATTATCATTTTTAGAGATCAACTCCAGTATGCAGGACATGTTGTAGGAATGCAAACCAAATCCCTTTTTAACCATTTCTTCGAGGTAAGCCACAACATCATCGTACTTTTCTCCCTTAAGAAGTCCTGGGACAATTATATTGTAGGTAATCTCATCTGCAGAGCAGCCATTTGCTTCCATTTCGACAAAAAGCACTTTAGCTTCCTCTAGCAAACCATGCTTGCAAAGGGCATCTATCATCGTGTTATATGTTTTAACATCGGGATCCAATCCCTTGAGAGATAAACTATGAAAAATCTCCCATGCTCTATCACGGCTCCCACTTTTACACAGTCCATCAAGGATAATATTATACATACTTACATGTAGGTCTATTCCATCTACTTCCATCTTTTGCAAGAACTGCAATGCTTCATTAACACGTCCATTCTTGCAAAGACCGTCCAACATCGCACAATATGTGTAAAAGTCGGGTTTTAGGGCAATGAGTTGTATCTCCCCAAAAACCTTTTTCGCCATGTCACACCTTCCTGATTGAAACAATCCCGTTAAGAAGACATTGTAAGTATTAATGCCAGGTTTAAATCTGTTTTTAACCCCATCCTCGAAGATTTGAATGGCCTCCTCAACTTTCCTTTCCCTGAAGTACCCGTGAATCAAAGTGCTGTAGGAGATACTATCAGGAACAACACCATCAGCGAGCATTGCATCGAAGATTTTTCTTGCTTGATCAATTCGCCGCTGCAAGCAATATCCATCCATCAGTGTGTTATATGTGGTTATGTCAGGGCTCTGGCCTCTACGAACCATGGTCTCGAGTACATCATTCGCATCTTTCATCAATCCGTGTTTTGAAAATGAATCTATGAAAATGTTGTAGACATAAACATCTGGAGCTATACCAAAAGCGAGCATATCAGTCCATAATCTTCTGACCTCATTCCATTTCTCTAGATTACAAAAACAGCGGATCAAGCAACTGTAAGTGACAACATCTGGCGCAATACCCTTCTCAATCATTTCACGCAAGTAACCAAGAGCTTGATCAATCATGTTGTCCTTACACAGGCAGTCGATAATAGAGTTGTACATCTTGATATTAGGCTTATTATCCCCGTTTTCCATGAGTCTGAGGAACTTAACAGCTAATTCCAGATTTCCGGCCTTAGACAGCCCATCTATCACAATACCGATCATAACTTCATCGGGTTCACAGAGCTTTTGGCAGATAATCATCTTAAACAATGCCTGTGCATCAGAAACCTTATTTTCGTGAAACAATCCCCTCAGTAAAGTGGCAAAGGTAGCAACATTAGGGAGCAGCCCGCGCTTAAAGAAGGCTCCCAATACAGAAAACCCCAAACTCACTCTACCCTCCAAGCAAAAACAATTAATGACCATGTTCATCGTGTACTCATTAACCGGGATGCCCTCAACGCACATATCTCCATAAACAGAGATGGCAACAGAGTAACATTTCATCTTAACCACGCGGCCAAGCAGCTGAGTGAAGTCAATCACATTCGGGAGAGGCCTCATTCGGACCATCTGATGGTAGAAACTCAGAGCAGCATCAAGACTTCTGATTTTACCTATATCATCCCTCAGCCCCCGGTTACGCGTGGAATGGAAGCCAAAAGCGCTTAACTGCGGGCTGAGGGATGTATACCTAGGATGTGTAAGAGCTCCTACTTGAGTTGAAACAGTGCTGCTACTTATAACAGCTGATGCTGATAAAGAAGAAGGTAATGGCAATGATTTGAGCATTTGAGCACTTCCTTTTCTCATTGTAGACATCTACAAAGCACCAAAAAATTTCTCTCTACAAAAAGAATCAACTTGATAGTAGAAATAACAGCATAAACATATGAAATATTTGCAGAGAAAGCATATATTAATCCCACAAATCCTACTGAAAGAGATAACCTTTAAATCTTGAAGCCAAAAGTTAGAGAATGTACTCATCTGTCCCGCCACACTTGGTGGAGCAGAATCGCATAGGGAAGGCTTGCAACCTTAGGTCTTTAATTAATTACAGTTTGTTCAAATAGGTGTCAAATATTATGGTCAAACGAGAGAAGTTAGTTTTTTATCGTAAAGTATCTTCATAGTGATTTTTACATTAAATGTATAATTTTATAATAAAAAAATAAAAATTGTATTTTAAAAGTTAAAAAAATTATAGTCTGTTTCTTGAAAGATGATTTTTTCATAAATTATGGAAGAGAAAAGTACGTTTTAACCCTTTGTTTTGATTGAAAGTGCAGGAATGACCTTATAAAATCTGAAAGTGCAGAAATAACCCTGGATTTCGTTGACCAAAATGTCAACGATCAAATTGGTCGGAAATTGTAGAAATGAACATTTTACCCTTTTGGTGAATTTTTAAAAAAAAATCAAAAAATGGTAAAAGACAGTTTTACCCTCCCTCTTTTCTTTCTTTTACCATTTTTCCCATTCTTTCATTCCCTTTCCAATCGAGAAACCCCATTGCACCATGCCCACTTCTTCATCTCCAGTTCACCCCCGTTAATCGGCCACCACCACCTTCCTCATCGCTTTGCTTAACCCACCAACACCACCGCTCATCTCTTTCCTCGTCACGTCCTCATCTCTTTCTGTTAATTGGCCACGTCGATTTGACCGATGGTGGAGCAATCGAATTGGTGGTCGGCGAGGAGTCCGAGCTCGGCGGCTTTGCGCACCACGTTCTTAAACTGCGATATGCTCAGCTTCTTGGCTATATCCAACAAATCCATGACTTCCAACAGTTTACAAATCCATGGCGTAGGGGAAAAGGGCGACGGGGACACTTGATGGCGGGGACGCGTAAGGCAGCGGGGTAATGGATCGAGGAGATCGCCGCCAAGAGGAGTTAGGGCTATTGGCCATGAGTGGCGGCGAGGTAGGAAGTAGCGAGGGAAATGTGGTGGTGGAACTAGGGTAAGGTGGTGGGATGAGGACCAATAGGAAAATGTGGTGGCGACGGGGAGAGGTGGTGGTGGCGGAACTAGGGTGTGGCGGCAGGGTAGGGAACAGCGGGGAAAAGTGGTGGTGGCGAAAAGAGGGAGCAGCAGGTAAAGGTGGTGGTGGCAGTGCTCGGTGGCGACGGCGGATGGGCACATTAGCCGCTGCTCTTCCCTGCCACCTTAATGTAACGCCGGAGGCCGAGGTGTTTGATTATTTAATGGATGATTATGATGTTTTTATTTGAATCGGCAGCGGCGCGGTGGCGGCTTAGGTTTAGGGTGTTTGAAGAGGTTTAGGGTGTGAAGTTGGAGAAGAAGAAGTTTAGAGGGTATAATGGTCATTATATATTTAGTTATAAGTTTAGGGGGTATTTTTGTCTCTTCACTTTGGGTCAATGTCTGAATTGCATCGGTCAATGTCTGAATAGTGTAAATTGGGTAAAACTACATATTTTAACAATCTTATAGGGTTACTTCTGCACTTTCAGATTTTACAAGGTCATTCCTCCACTTTCTCAATCTTATAGAGTTAATTTTGCACTTTTCCCTTTTTAAATGGCACACTTTTCCTTTTGGTAAGATTTATTCAATTTCATCTTTTCATTCTACTTTTTATTTTCTACATTCAATTTATTCATTTTTCCACCTAAAATCCTAGGATCTATATCTATGATGTCACTATCTGTGGAGCGGAGGAAGTAAATTTAGCAACTCCCTCTGTCCCATTTCCAATTTCATCTATTGACTTTTAACAATTGATTTGAAAAATGTTTGATTCTTAATATCTTTCATTAAAGTTAAAACTTGTGCAAAATTAATATTTTAAAAATAGTATACTTTATAACAAATCTAAAAACGCATCACACAATATTACTTATACTTATATACTATTTTAATTTTAGGGTTAGAGTAATTTTTTGACCAAATGAATAATTGAATAACAGCTTGAAATGAGCACAGGAATTAGTAATTTTTAATTGGATGTTCCGGAAGGTGAGAAGCTAGCCCCCTTTTCGCGGGCTAAGGAAAGTGTCGCCCCTCTCTCTCGTGGATCTTTTTCATGGAGCAAATGATTCAATTTTGCTGACTTTCTGCATGCATAATTTCCCCCCTTTCCCTTTTCTGTCTTATTTTATTTGTGTTTTATGGAGCCCCGAACCTACCTCCAAACCTACCTCATTTAGCAGAAATTTTAATTCTACGCCGAAACAAAATTGTGCTTAGGCCTTTTTGTACGAAGTTATATGAATTGACTGAACTGAATTGAATTGATCAAATTGAATTGAAAATAATTACGTTTAAAAATAGTAATAATATAATTAGAGAAATTCTCAGAAAATGCGGTATCTCCATAAGTTTATTTTTTTTACATTAAATGTTATATATTTTAAATTTAAATATTGTATTTTAATTGTTAAAACAAGTAATTATGTGCATCTAAATTTGAAAAGGTAAAGTCTTGGGAAAGACATTCTTTCCATAAACTTATGGAAAAACAGAGTTTAATTAGAATAATAAAACATAAAAGGTTTTAGTTGCAATGTTAATAATTGATTATGTAACGTGTAGTAGTTTTAAAGTTTATAACATGATCCATTCAACCCAAAAAATTTATTTCCATTTTAAAAAAAATTCACTTTAAACCTTGGTCTTTCCATAACTTATGAAAGGCCGTCTTTCAAAAGACGGACTCATGTGAAAATATAAAAATATGAAAAAATATAATATAAAAAATATATTTTTAATTTCTAAATTTAGTATAAATTTAACAAATGCAGTGTATAAGTTAAAAAGATACAGGATTGTCCATGAACTTATGGACAACCCGCTTGTTAGGAGACTCACTCTTATAATTACACTAAGCTAAATTTAATCAATTTTTTTTATTGAAATGAACTGATTTGAACTAAATTGAATTAAACAGAATTGAATTGAAATGAATTGAAGTGCATAGAACCTGTAGAGAATAGAGGCCTTAACATAAGTAACTTCTCACTAAAAATGACATGAACACGACAACGTAAGGCCATTTAAAGCAGTGTTAACTTCATAAGTGGATATAGAAATCATAATTTGGTGGATCAACATTTAATATCAAATAGAGATAGTGTGGAATTTGAAAAGGAATTAAAATTTGGATATGTAAAAACTAAATGTTTGGATGCTTTATTATGATGATCAGTACAGTTTATATAGGTTACAATAATGAGTTTGAAAGGAAAAGAAATATCTATCATATCACAATTGAATCTCAATCACTGATCTCATCTATCCTAACACCCCCCATCCTCAAGCGAAGTGTCGGATGATCAGAGACGCAAAGCTTGGATTTGAAAAACTCAAAAGGGGGCGAGATAATCCTTTTATGAAGATATCTGCAAGTTGAAGGAACGTAGGAATATGGTGAAGACGAAACTTGCCCGAAGAAACCAACTCACAAACGAAGTGATAATCAATGTCAATGTGGTTTGCCCGCTTGTGCCCAGCTGGGTTTTGAGCCAGAAAGATGGCACTGTTGTTATCACAAAGTAGAAGTGGAGCACTGGAGAGAGAGAATCGAAGATCACGCAGGAGGTGAGATAACCATACAACTTCTACCGCAGTA
>JAUOBV010000010.1:1596293-1613662 GCA_032360425.1 Rubia occidens
CATGAAGTGGTTTGGGAGTGGTTCTCACCATTGTGGAGAAAAAAGTGGAGTGTTTTAGTTGTGGTTTGAATTGCTGAGGTGGAGGAGAAATGTTGATTATTTAATTAATTGAAACGATTTGAGTGGTTTGAGAGTGGTTCTCCCATGTACATGGTCATAGTCTCAACGCCACCGCCATTTTCCTTCAAATTAAAAACCCCAGTCCCAATAACTGGGAAAATTAGATGAAGTCCATCAACAAATTCAATTCAAGAATGCCCCCAAAAGGGGGAAGATTCTCAATTGGCGTAACATTCATCGACGATTCTGCCCATCTTCATTATCCGACGCGGTTGTTTCCAAGAAGGATGATTCAAGTGACCCGCCTTTCTCGTTCAAACTCCGGGCGATGGCGACATTGGCAAGGGAAGAAGCGCGTGGTGGGCCGGAGCCTAGAGGCAGCCAACAATACAAAGCATTTGGGGGCGGGAGCTGTGGCGGCCATGGCTTCAAACTTCTGCGGGGACAGCGGAGGGACGTCTGAACCTGTAAGCTATTACACTGTAAGATAGCCCGACACCCAGCGTTTATTTTTTTCAGTCATTTATAGCGTTCAAAATCACAAAGACATCCCTTTTATTCACAAGAGCTTCAAATTATCGAGCCATAATTTTCCTAGATAACCGACTTCTTCAGGTATGTAACAAATCAACTGCTCATAAGATAAGTCCGAAAACTTCAATGTGGTTGCATTGAAGATCAGGTAGGGAGCAGCACTGAAACCGATGCAGTCAGTCTTCTTAATTTTGCGATCTCCTGGGTCAGTTCGTCATGTAAGTTATTTTTGCTAATGTCAATAGAATTGGAGAAAATATGGTTTCCAATATGTGTAGGGATGAAACGTTGAAAGCCTAAATGAGAAATGTTCAGGGCAACAACTTTGTCATTTATGGAGAGCATAGCATTGAACTCCAGTCCAGTTTTTAAAAAAAGAGGTTTTTATTCTTTATGCAATACTGGTAGCACTAAGGATTGCGGAATCCAATGTGTTAGTCTTTATTTATAATATACTTCACCAATGGCAATGATCCATCTAAGTCTTTCTTTATTGCAAATAGTTCTATGTAATAATGTCAGCAGTTTGTAAGTCTTCTTCCCTTACTGCTCATTCCTAATCACAACCATATAGAATCTACTTCCCTTTCCCACTCAAACCCTGTAAACATGGCTTTGACTCTTATTCAATCTTCTCTAGATGATGTAGAGTTGCTGTTGAAAGATACCTGGCATTCTACCTTAGGCCTGGTAAAGGAACGGAGGTTTAATTTGAGGAAACTCAAAACATTTGTTCTCTCCGCCAGAACCTTGGGCTGCGATTCAAATCTTCGATCTTTCGTGGTAAAGATCGAACACACTGTCTGCACTTATGCCGAAGCATTTCGTTATCCATGTATGTTTCTCGAGTTCGGAGAGGACATTAAATTGTTGTTGGAGGAAGTGGATGAATGGTACGCTACTCTGTTGAATGGCAGTACCCGGAAGTCAACTACCTGTACCATGGATCGAGTATTGGAGATATTCACTACCGTCTTTGAGAATCTTGTTGATTTACGAAGTATGATCCATTCGCCTGATGAGGTTCCAGTTTTGGTACGTACGATGGAAGCATTTGAACAACAGATGTCATTCACCAAAAGTCTATTGAGCTTTGCTTCAATGAGAAGTGTTGTTGAACGGATAGAGGATTTCCAGTTTGTTGCTGTCAATTCTGCATATCTCCTTTTCAGGTTCAGATCTCACAAATTTTATTCATCACCAGGCTGCAAGGAGATACAGTCTGAAATGTCGGTCCTGGTGCAAAAGATGAAGCCTATTGATCCCCATGTCTATGGTGCTTACAGTCGAGTACTAGATGGCTCTAAATTGCAGACAACGTTACTTGATGGCGGTGATTATGATGATGCAGTAATGGATTTTCTGGATAGTATCATATCTAATTTCTGGGCTCTACTTCAACTGAAGAGCTGTTGTATTAATATGAAGGATCTCCAAGAGGTATATGAAGGACTTAGATCCTTGAGAAACCTTTTAAAGCACCGGCAGCTGGACACTGAGGAAGACATTGGCGATGTGTTATGTGATGCAGGAGCCTTAATTTGCGCACTTCACCACACATACAGTGAAGTAGATCTTCTGCTCAGGACTTTCTTAGACACAATCAGGCGTATTCTAGTAGAAATTGGAGGCGGATGTTCCAAAAGTGACAAGAAGGCAGATGTTCCCTCCAGCAATGAAGAGGAAGAAGCGGAGGCTTATAGACCATCTCAAGAAGGAGCGACCTCACTCTCAAATAAACAAGTTGTGGTAGGTTTCCATAATGACCTACAACTAATAGTTGATCAACTCACCAGTAACTTACAGATGTTGCAACTTGTTGCCATTGTGGGTATGCCAGGACTCGGTAAGACCACTTTGGCTACAAGAATTTACGATGATTATGCTGTTTCGCACCATTTTCATGTTCGTGCGTGGAGTCCTGTTTCACAGGTAGTACACAAACGGAAAGTACTCCTGGATCTTTTGAATCAAACTGATCCAGAGAAATGTTCTGAAACATCTACCGAACAAGACTTAGTGACCGAACAAGACTTAGTGGAGAAACTGTGGAAGAGTTTAAAAGGTAGGAGATATCTCATCTTCTTGGATGATATATGGGACATTGATGCATGGAACCTCTTAAAAGATTCATTCCCGGATGATAAAGTTGGGAGTAGAATTATTTTGACAAGTCGTCGGCATGATGTTGCACCTTATAATCTTATGGTTAACCAGATGCCTCATTCTCTTCGTCCACTAAATCAAGAAGAGAGTTTGGAGCTATTACAAAGCAAGTTATGCTCTAGAGTGTCACGTGATCTTGGGGTGAAAATAGTTGAAAAATGTAAGGGATTACCTCTCATGATTGTCATAGTATGTGGAGTTCTGAAAGCCACAGATCCAGAGGATTGGCAAGTAATTTTGGATGGTTTAAGAAGCATGTCAAATACAGATCTAAATTGCAGGAACACTTTGGAGCTGAGCTACCAACATTTACCGGAACGCCTAAGGCAATCCCTTCTCTATTTTGCGGCATTTCCAGAAGATGAAGAGGTTTCAGTCCGGAAGTTGGTTCGTTTATGGATTGCGGAAGGATTTGTTCCCAATAATGCGGCTGAAGATTGCTTGAAAGATTTGATTGACAGAAGCTTACTTATGATTGCCAAACACAGATCTGACGGTGGAGTTAAAACATGCCGCATTCATGACTTGCTTCATGATTTTTGTACACAGAAGGCCAAAGCTGAACAAGCCTTCCATATCTTGAAAGGGTACGAGGAGCTCTTAGCGTTTAATGAGCCACTGCAGCTACAGAGGTTATGCATTCACTCTGAGGTAGAGCATTTCAAAGAGTCCAAGTTGTTTTGTCCCCGTGCACGCTCTAATTATTAACTGTTCTAAGTCTCAATCAAAACGAGTTGCATCTCAGTTACAGTCTTGGATTGATATCTCATCCACCATCGGGGTTTTCAGACTTCTGACCGTGTTGGATTTAGAGCAAGTTGATCTCGGCTGCATCTTTCCAAGTCAAATCGAACAATTTCTTCTGTTGACTTTCCTGGCTATTCGATGCGACCGCCACAATATTCCATCATCAATTGGTAATCTCTCCAATTTAGAAACTTTGATCATCCAGTATAAGGGAATGCATCACACTTCACTGACAGTCAGAGTGTGGAAGCTACAGAAATTGCAATATCTTTACATAAAGCTTCACTTTTCGGCACTGAGTAATCAAGGTGGTGGTCTTTTGCCCCAAAGTTCATTCCCTTTGCCTGACATGGAAAGGCTTTCTGGTGTTATTATTCGTCATTTCAATTTGGATGGTATACTGAGAAAGTTCCCAAGTATCAGCAAGTTGAAATTTATACTTCGGTATGTGGACGATGACAGGAAAAATATGGTGGTTCCTGACATTTTGAGTCGACTAGAATCACTTCATGTGTTATACGACAACAGAGGTATGGGATCTCGGGTGATTAAGTTTGTTGAGTATAGTTTGCCAGTACATCTGAAAAAATTGACGTTGGGAAAGTTCAGACTGTCGTGGAGAAACCTTTCAAACATCGGTGGACTTCCAAATCTTGAAGTTCTGAAATTACTCTGGACAGAATTGGAAAAGGAAACGTGGGAAATGAAAGAAGGAGAATTCCCCAAGCTCAAAATCTTGAAAATGTTGGGTTTGAAGCTTCTCAGGTGGTTTTCCGACAGTGATGATCAACTTGGGTGTTTTCAGAAATTGGTTTTGGAAGACTGTAACAAATTGCAAGAGATGCCTTCTTGTCTCGAAAGCATTCCAACACTAGAAGTTATTGAGGTTTCTAATTGTTCTGAAGATATAATAGATGTGGTGAAACAGATTGAGGAAAGACGGACATGGTGGATGGGAGATTCAGGTCTGAAGATTATTACAAAACCAAGGCGGAGGATTCTTTGGAAGAACACTACTTGGCGGAGCTCTATTTCAAGTTCTGAATAGTCCTGCCACTGCTAAGAAGTAATACATACACTCCTGCAAATATTACCCTGAATAAACTCATATTCCTTCAATTTTGTTTTGTGGTGTTGGTGAAATTGTTCTTTTGGTTTATCTGATTATGTTTTGTTGTGTGTGGTTGCTTCCAATTTCGTTGAGTTTTGTTCTATTGGTTTGATTTTTGGCCTCCAAAGAATTATTAGGTGCATGTCTAATCTATTAATATGTCTTTGTCCTTGTTATGTCTTGTTCATAATTTAAAAAATCTCTTTGATTTATTGGCTCATTATGATGTGGCTTCAGGTTAACTGTTGGTGTACTCACGCTTTGTGCATCTATAAAAGGGATTGAAAAGCTTCTTGGCGGACAAGCAAATGGGTGATAAACCAAAGAAAAGAGAGGTGAAATGGTTCTTGTAGGACCTGAACGTTTTTTCATGTTTTTCTGAGAGCAGTTCTGATTTGGATGTCGGATCAAAGGACAAACATAGTTCTATTTTTATTTTGTTTGGTCTGCGTGTTTAGAACTTATAGACCTTTGAATTGAATGGTTGGATCCTCAGTTTGTACCCTGGTTTGGGAGATATTGCAGCTCGAGTGGAAGCCCTGCTTGTGGTGATATTTTACACCTTTGTTCCTTTTGTTTTTTAAAATTCTTATATGATGCATAGGGCGGGTTGTAACCCTTTAGAGACTGGTGTTGGGTTTGTTTCCCTCATTTTATAATGCTCCTCCAATAGGACGGGAGTAATAAATAAGGAATATGGTGGACTCCTCCAATTCTTGTTGTTTTACTCTTCACACAGAACGGGTTTTGCACGTAAAAATAGTTGTGTTGATTGTCTTCTTTATTTTCTTGTTGATCAGTGATTGTATTTAAATATTTGTTTGGTTGTTTTACTATGGTCTTGCATGGTGTTTGAGTTTTAACCTCATTGAATCCCAACAAGAATGAGCAACGAGGGTGTCGTGTCAGTGCTTGTGTTTGAAGTTCATCTTGATGGTTTCTAAGTTAAGCAGCGACTTCAATTGCTCTCCTCTCCTTGGAGTTTAAAGTAGTACTAGTACTATTGTATGTGCAGATTACTTGAAAATGTGTTAATTGTGCTGTTTAAGTGTGTTGATCATAGTTTGACCTGTTATTTATGGCTTTTGTGTAAAATTTACCTTCTTTTTCCACTTGAAATGGCCACTTATCTTATCTTCTTCTTCTTCTTTCTTTCTTTCTTCTTCTTCTTATCTTCTTCTTCTTCTTCTTTATCTCCCGGCACTATACAATAGAAATCCTTCAAAACCAAATGGTTGACACACGATCGGCAGGGCTAACATGTCATTTCACAAAAAAAAAAAAATACGGTCTTCACTCTTTACCTTTGTCTGTTCCACACTCTTCATCAGTCTTCAGCCCTCCTTCTTTGACTGAGATAAATAGACGACAAACCAAGCTGGTACACACATATGGCCATCAGGGTTATTTCCGTAATATCACACTTAGGTGGCTGCTCAAAACGACGTCGTTTTGAGCAGTCTTATATAAACTTATCTGCCCTCTTTTTCAGCTCACTTTTTCAGCTCACTTCATCGGCGTTGGAAACCCTATAGTCAGATTTTCTCCGCGATTTGGGTAAATCATCCAACAAATCAGCCACGAGGGAGAACAGTGATGTTGTGAGGAATCCCACGGGCTTGGATTCGGAATCGAGTTTCAGTTCATCTTCGGATTCAAGTTCGAATTCCGATGTTCATCCAGATTCTGATTCCGACGGAGATACTGCAATATCTGAGGTCACCAGCACCGAATTTCCCTCGTTCACTGATGGTGGATTGGTTAGGGTTAATGAACGTGATGAGCAGGATCAATTTGTTCCGCAGAAGTTTGTTCATCACTAGAGGTTTTTACTTTATCTTTTAGTTTGTTTTTGAGTGTTTTGTATTGACTTCTTTGATTTTTGTTGATTTGGTTCGTTGATTTTTTTTTTGGTTTAATATTGAAATTGTGTTTTCCCCCCTAATCTCGTTGGCGAAGGAGATATCCAAGGGTTTGGCTTCGAACGCTCTGATCGCAAAGCTCAATGGTGTGCTGTGGGATATGCACAGCCCACTGGAAGGAGACTGAGCTGAAGATCTTCACATTTAATGATGATGAGGGGAGAGACACGTTTTGGCATTCCAGTGCTCACATTCTTGGACAGGTTTAAGATGTTTTATATAAGAGTGTAGAGTAGGATTGGATTGTTTGTTGCAAATGTGTGTATGTGATGAGGTGGATTTGGTTGTTTGTGTAGTCGTTGGAGCAGACTTATGGATGCAAACTGTGCATCGGGCCTTGCACAACTAGAGGAGAGGTAATTATGAGCTCTAGCATCAGAATTTGTTTTCTGTGTTTGATTTTACACTTTTTATTGTTTAAATTCCCCACCAGTCTTGCTTCAGCAATATGTTTTCACTTGTGCTGCTGTGGTGGATATTAATGAGGACTACATTCTTTGATTTCCTTGAATGGATATGATTCCAGGGTTTCTACTATGATGCTTTCTATGGTGATTTGGGATTGAATGAGGAGCATTTTAAACGGATCGAGGATGGGGCTAAAAAAGCTGTTTCGGTACCTCTTCTCTCTTTCTTTCTGTGATGGTTTTTTATTTTTACTGTAGGGCTGTGGTGCCTTTTTCCCCCTTTTGCCAAAGAATGTATTATTGCGATCATCCTGTCATGTTCTAGGGGGTTCTCTTTCAGTCTTTTGTAAATAATACTTCTTTGTGTATTCTTTCTTTAGTTAGTTATTGGAATTCTAATCTTGAATATGCTTGATCTGCACCTCTCCTTCATACATATGTTTTCCTACTCAAGGATATACTCTATGTCAGGAAAAACAACCTTTTGAGCGAATTGAGGTTACCAGGGATCAAGCTCTTGAGATGTTCTCTGAAAATTCCTTCAAGGTTACACTATACTTGTCAAAGATTGGAAATTGTTGGATGTATCATTTTTTTGCCCTGCACAACTCTATTGACTTTCATCTCCTACATGTTGACATTAGGTAGAAATCATAAAAGATTTACCTGAGGATAAAACCATCACTGTATACAGATGTGGCCCCCTGGTTGACTTATGCCGTGGGCCACATATACCAAATACTTCTTTTGTGAAAGCGTTTTGTTGCTTAAAGGTGAGATCTTGAATACTATCTTCTGGTTAGTGTCATTTTAAGCTAGTACTTTTAATGTGGGGTGATGTGCATTAATACTTGTTACGAACATTGGAAACTCAGGCTTCTGCAGCCTATTGGAAGGGAAAACAAGATCGTGAAAGCTTGCAGAGAGTATATGGAATATCTTTCCAAGATCAAAAGCGCTTGAAGGTAATTTTTGGGTGTCCTGATGAAGGCTAGTCTTTTAGGCTCTGTTTCCTTGTCTTCTGTTGTGCACTTGTTATGCTTTTTGAATGCTAGAAAGTGTGTTTTCAGATGTGTAATGGAATATGGACCCTGCAGTTAAGACAGGAATTAGCTGGCCATAGAAAATGTGGATAACCACATTTTTTCTAATTGTATTCTGGTGGTGCCTTTTTTTAAAATTTTGATTCCTAATGGGAAGCTTCTTATAGGAAGTAATAATACTTTTTCCTCTACTGGATCCCTGCTGTCTATGTCTGTGAAGTATTCGTGCCACTGTCCAATTTTCCATTATACCCTTGCAGTTCCTATATCACAGTATATGGGCATTTGGCTTGTCATAACTCTTCCACGTAGATTTGATCACTATGCTAAAGTGCTTAGTTGTTAAGTTTGTTAGCAATTTTTGTTATCAGGTCATTCGTGCACCATTTAAATTTATAGATCTTGTTTATAATCCTGAAAAGCTATCTTCTCTAAGCCTAATTGCATCTCACATATAGCTAAACTGGATGAAATATGAGCTGGAAAGAGAAAGTGCATGCCTCACATATAGCTAAACTAGATGCTGATAATATGATGATAAAGAGGTGAAATTTAGGTCTTATGCATGGGTTTTGTTTTGTATTGCAACAAGAGGCTTTGTAAATGTATAAAGGTATTGGTGCTTTGTCCATCCCAATTCAAATGGTAATATATACTTCTAGAATATGGATGTTGGATTGCGTTATATAATGAAAATTGGTCGCTGAGTGCCTATATATGATATATGCCATACGGTAATGATTTTATGTGCTACTATGCCGTGTCTATGTTCTTATGCTGGTTGCAGGTACAAACTGACGTATCCTTTTCTCTGGACCTTATTTTTGGTCGTAATAGGCTAATATATGTGTTCATTGGCATCGCCTGAGTAAATTTATTATAAGATATATTTGAAATTACTTTTAGTTTGGTGGTTTTGTAATGTATGGTTCATGTTAAGTTGACTCATTAGTGATGAATACTTGAGTGAGTGCAGTTGATTTTGAGGAAATACATTTTACCTTGTCATCTTTTTTGCAGCAATATAAGGAAGATCTGGAGGAGGCCAAGAAAAATGACCACAGAGAATTAAATAAAAAGCAAGAACTTTTCTTTTTCCATGAACTCAGGTAGAAACTTCCTTCCTTCCTACACCCTGCTTTTCTGGGCATATTATTTGTTGCAAAACTAATCTTTTATGTATCAATATTTTGAATGATTTTCAGTCCTGGAAGCTGTATTTTCCTTCCACATGGTGCTCGTGTATGCAACAAATTGTTAGAGTTCATAAAGAAAGAATACTGGAAGAGAGGTTATGAAGAGGTGAGCAAATTCTAGTGTAATTGTATTGCTGCTCATTTTTTGGATGACCCATAGTATTCCATTCTTATTATTGCTGTTGCTTTTGAAGGTTTGGACTCCAAATATGTACAACATGAAGTTGTGGGAAACTTCTGGTCATGCTGCTAATTACAAGGAGAATATGTTTTTGTTTGAGGTCAGTGTGAAGCTTTGTATATTTCCTTTTTAATGGTGACTGAGATGATTTATGGATTAAAGATTTCAACAGAGGTGGCAGTTGTATTAGTCCCTGGCTAGAAAATCATGATTGTTTTGTGATTTTTTCTGCTCGGTGTCTATCACAGATTGAAAAACAAGAGTTCGGACTTAAACCTATGAATTGCCCTGGGCATTGTTTGATATTTGATCATAGAGTTCGATCATACAGAGGTAAGTTGAAACGAATATCCTTATTCATCATCTCTTGAATCTATCAATGGCTTGGACCATTTATTTTTGGCGAGAAACCACCTCAAATTTCATTAGAATACCACCTGTGATGTGTAACGTTGCCAGTGATAATGGCTTCTTAATTTCACTAAAAATTAGAGAGTTGTGTTAACAAAGTTTTGATGTCAATAATTGAACATATGGTATTCTTCATTTGCATCTGCTTGGGCTTCAATTAGGATTTTGCTCACACTTTGTTTCGTGCTTTCTTTTGGTTTCTTGATAAATTAGTATCTGCTTCTTTTCTGCAAATTGCTGGACAAGTACGCTTACTGATTAGTTGATATCTTCAGAACTACCTCTCCGTTTGGCTGATTTTGGCGTCCTGCATCGTAATGAGGCCAGTGGTGCACTTACCGGTCTAACTCGCGTGAGGAGATTTCAGCAGGTATTTGCATAGTTTGCAAGGGCTTGGTTTAAATTTCAAATTGTAGTCTGCTTTACTCCTTGTCAAATGGAATAAACAAGTATTTCTATCCTTTTTTGGTGATGAAGCAAACTACCTCTATTATCTTCTTTCTACCTTGAATGATCTGTCTTGATGAACATTCAGCTGGCCAGTTCATTGGAAAAAATGCAATTACATGCTGAGCATTCTGTATCAGAAGATAAAGATGCAGCTTTTGGGAATCATTTCTAAGCTGAATTTTAATTCGTGCAGAAAACGGAGAATGGCGACGGTTTTATGTTGGGAGTCTGGACGAGCGCGTGTCTGAGAGAGACCTTGAGGACGAGTTTCTCTTCTTTGGTGTTATTCGCAGGTAATTTTTGTTCAATTTCGAATAAATTTATTTATATGAGCTTTGAAGGCAGGTATAGGTTAGGGTTTACAGCTCGAGTGTTGAATTTGGACTGTTCTCTGTAAATGCGGAAGTTGGGGGTATGCATTTGTTGGTCGGCAAGAAATTCATGATTCTGAATGTTTGTTCTTCTGTGACATGTTAAGCATGTTCTTGCTGTTTCGACACTGACATCTTTTTATTGTGGTGTTTATGAATTGGAACTAGTGTGTGGCTTGCTAGAAGGCCGCCGGGTTATGCTTTTATTGAGTTCGATGATGAAAGGGATGCAGAAGATGCCATTTCTAGCTGCCGCATCATTTCTTGACCTTCAGGTACTGTCCCAGATTTTTTTGTCCATTCTGTGTGAGCTGTGAGGAGATCATTTCTGGTGACTGTTCTACTTTCTTGGCATGTCTCCTCAACCTTATGTTACCCGTGCAGGATTTGTATGCGATATGCAGAGACTTCATCATATCTGAACTATGGACTTCAAACTTTCTAGCATACGAGGTCGAATATTTCTATGTGTGAAACGCCCGTTGCCTTTATCTTTTAAATTAATTTTAACTATGATATCATCTCTGGTTTAGGTCTTTGCGGAGAGCCAAGATTACGGTTTGCATGGAGAACGCGTACGAAATGCTTGTTGGGGCTACCTTTGTCAAAGTGGTGCGATGGAACTGAAAGAGGTACTTGATGGCAATTTGTCAAGCCTTTTCAGAAGTTTTTTCCTTTTAAGATACCTTGAAATTTCTACAAGTTGGCATCTGGAGGTTAATGGGATGAAAATGACTTAACCTTCTATAGTTCTGGAGTTGATAGTTGGATATAGTGATAGATGTTAATGTAACAATCATCCTGGGAGAAGCTGCTCTATGTGAACGCTTCGGACAATTGATAAAGTGCATACTCTTTCACTTCTCATATAGCTGAGATAATAGTTACTTTCCTCTTTCTTTCCTGGTTTGGTTGTGTTGTGATGAGGTTATGGATTTATTCATTACCTAGAAGCATTGGTACTCATTGAAGCTCGAGATATACAAATTAGAAAATGATGAGCCAGAAAATAATCTACTAACGAACATTGTTTCATGATATTGTTTTTTTAATTCAAATTGTTTGACGCCTGTTGTAACTCAAAATATTATGCTAATCAGACAATTAATGCATGATTTCATTACTAACACTCTTGCATTTGATTTTATCAAGACAGGTGCTTCCCAAACTTTCTTCTCAAACATTGCATGCTCTGTTGACCTCTGATGAGTTATGGGTGCCCAGTGAAGAAAAGAGGTGAGATACTGTGGAGTCATTTCACTTAGATTATCAGGTTGGACTCCCAAAGGCCTGGACCATTTAAGTGTTAGGAGCTTTTATTTTCTTGTTGTCTTAAATAGGCTCGATTGTTTGGAATGCACTGGATAGGTGTATCAGTTCACTAACTGGTTTTAAAGCATTAATTCACTGGAAGGGTCTAGTGTATGTTCATGTGTTTTAACAGTTATATTCTTTTAATTGTAAGGTTTGAACTTGCGTTGTACGCACTACTAGCAAAAAGTGTTATCTGTGAGGCAGAAAATCAAGAGTCTAGAAGTTGCAGCTCTGAGGTGGGGAATGTTAACTATTCCGAGGATTCAAAAGGAACTGTAAATAACTTGATTAAAGATTCATCCAACAAATTGGATGTTGAACTAGGACGATTGAGCTTGAAAAATGAACTTGATGGCCACAGTACTGCTCACAATATTTTGGTTGAACTTGCGGATCGTGTTGTTGAATCTCAAACTGAGGTCCCCAGCCACAAAGAGGAGATTCAGCAAACAGCCTGTGCCCAATCAAACATGGATTCAGGATACCGTAGCAGTATCGGAAGATCATCATCAAGCAATTCTTTCTCATACATGGGTGCAACGGGCTCCTGCTCTTATATTGAAATGCCAATTGGTGTCCGTCCGTGTGGCCTTGGTGGAAATAACATGGCTATGGAAGGACCTTCTGAAGAAGATTCATGCTACCAACTGAATAACAACAGTTGGTTTCCTGGAGAAGAAAGACACTGCAGATCTTTGAATTCTTCCTCTAATGGTGCCATGCATAGTGAATGGGGAAGAAGTACTATGCCACCTCTGTCATGGGGTGGAAGGACAGTGGGAAGAAGAGAAGTCAAAACTTGGCATAATGGTTTGAGTGGAGAATATTATGATGCTTTCGTGAACATATTTGAAGGGGGGTCTCTTTTATACAGCAACATGCCTTTTGAAGCTCTTCTAAATGTTAGAAGGCAGCTTGAGGAGATGGGATTCCCTTGCAGGGCTGTCAATGACGGGCTTTGGCTGCAGGTGTGAAAATGGCTTATTAAATAATGTCATTGCCCTTTGAGGATCGAGGTGTCTTATTTGCTAAAAAATACTCTGTATATGTTTAGCACTGGAATCTAAGAGAAAGTCAATTGCATTGAGAAATAATATGGCCGCCGCTTAAGTTATTATAATTAATTAGTCACCACTCTTCTCTTTTCCCAATAGTTTTCTTGATTGAATTTGTTTATCCTCTTTTCAGATGTTACTGAGTCAGCGTGTGCAAGAGGTCGGTGTTGAGACATGCCGCACTTGCTGTCTTATGAGTTCGGTGTGTGCGTGTAGGCAGCCATTCGGATATTCACGTGGTGTTTCGTCAAGTGGTTATTACATGCAAGAGCATGATCATACTGATCCATCCAGCAACGTCGGTAACGTATTTGTTACTGATTCTGTTCAAGGGGAAGGTAATGGTATGTTTAGACCTGTACGTGTGCATGCTCGAGGACCTATTGATGGGCTTGCTGGCATCGGACGAGGAACCACATTTGTCCCCACAGCTACATGGCCTCCAACCCGTTTTGTTTTCTCTCGCGTTCCTCTTGGTGTGGGTAGCCGTAACTGTCAGCAATCTATTGGTAATGACGACCCTGAAAGTCGAGCTGATCACAATGGAGACCTTTCTGGAGATGGTCTAACGGCTTTGGTTGGGCTAAGCCAGGGAGGGAATAATGCAGGTAGCATTCACCCGGAGCAAGTTCAGTACAGTGCAGATATGCAGAGCAGAATGGCAGATCCCTCAGTTACTGGGCCAAGTAGCAGCGGTATACACATGCAAGTTCTTGATTCCTCTGAGCATCCAAATGGAATGCAGTGGGAAAGTACAAGCAACTGTATATCTTTGGATATGAAAACACCTCTTAGTCACTTTCCTCCCTTTCGCTTCGCGTAAGTAACTCTTCTTTCTTCTTTGTTGATAGAGGTTAAGAAAATTCTGTTGTCTATTCAAGACTCTAAATACATACAATGTACATGTAATATTTTACTTTTCATAAATAGTTGTCGGTTACCCGTTCTTTTTTTTTTCCGAACAGGGTTGAGTTTCATGATGTGCACAGGCTGAATGATAGCCAAGTCAAGCACTCCCCTGAAGTCTTCTATGCTGGTTCCTTGTGGAAGGTATCTGGTTTTGCTCTTGAAATGCACGTCTCAGCTTGTTAGGCCCTTTTTTAATTTCCGATCTTTCACATTTGATATTTACCTCTTTTTCTATCACTCCTCCTATCTCACTTTATTTGTTGTCTTGGATGCATAGATTAGCGTCCAGGCTTTCAGCGAGGAAGACCCTCAAGGACGTAAAACACTTGGTAATTTTTGCCTCCTTTCTGTATGAATCCATCACTTCTTGATGGTATAATCCGACTGTCAATTTGTTGGTTATGGTGCTTTCAGGGCTTTTTCTTCATAGACGTAAGGCTGAGTTAACTGGTCCTGTAAGAAAGGTAAAAGCACAAAGTAGATGATTTATTATTTCTTCGCCATGGTTTCCTTCTCTTACCCTTTTGTGGTTTCAGGTGCATATGTTTATCGATTCTCGTGAAAAGGTCACTGCAAGATATCAGGTGAAGTTTTCTGAATACAGCTAACCTTATAAAACACACTCTATGCAACTTCAGGTTTTAACACGTTTTTCATTCCATGTGTAAAATCTTTGACAAACCAGCTGATATGCCCATCAAAGCGAGAAGTGATGGTGTTTGGCAGCTTTAAACAAACTGGCACACTTCTGCCAAAAGCTCCAAAAGGATGGGGCTGGCGAACAGCGCTGCTGTTTGATGAGCTTCGCGAACTTCTCCAGAACGGAGCTCTTAGGGTAGCTGCAGTTGTACAGCTTATTTGAAAGTGCAGACTCAAGTAAGGTACATCCGTCACTACCAGATTCCAAGTCATGTCAATGCGCTATCGTCGTGTTTATAGATGAAACTTTAGGACTGGCACTTAATATACCTAATCGCCACTGTAAGATTTATGCACAGGTTTGTCACGGGGTTCTTCCACAAAACAAAATGAGGCAAGTGCAGATGATACTCTCGTGTTGAGACTGGGAGAATACATGTTTCGAGTTTGATATTTACTGTCGAATTTGTAGTACAATTGAAACTTATGTAAAGTTACTCTTGTGGTTTTCGGGTCCTTTTGGCTTCGAGTCGTTGATGTTCAAGAGAGTGCTCCCTGTTTTATCGTAATAGTTGTTTGGCGTTTATCCATTCATTTACTGACCCTCGTGAATATTAATGATATTATAAAATTTTCCTTAGGAAAGAGGAAAAGAAACTGCATTTATTGCATCTTTTTTTTTGAAAGTAAATAACGAAAGATGCATCTCATGATAGACATTAGCCCTAACAAATGGGAGACGAGCCATTTTCGAAACATAGTTTTCATTAACAGAGAAAGTGCAAAACTTAGGAGGAAAGAAGCCAAATCAACCTAGGAATCTAGGTTTTGGAATTTGACATGGTTTATGGTGACGGTGGCCAATTTCAGAATTACTTTTAAAGGACCTTTGGCCTCGACAGCAGCAAAAAGATCTGCATTTTTGGAAGAAGAAAAAAAAATTCCTTCTTACTTTTGAAACTATGAATTCTTTCCGTCTCCAGCAGATTTGTCCAATTCACTCTGACTTAGAAAGGTTTAAATTGGTTTACTCCAGATCAGTTCAGTTTGGCTCAATTCGATTCAATACCAACATCGCTACAGTTTTGTTTTGTCTAATTCAGTTCAGTCCAGTGTGTTTCGAACTGACTTTGTTCGGTCCAGTATGATTGATCTCAATTTATTTAGTTAAGTTCAGCTCAATTTAGTTTCATGACTATGTTGGTTTTGTCTATTCGTTTTTCTTTTTGAAAATATAAGTTTAATTCATCGTAAATAAGTTAAATTTAGTAAAACTAACTCCAGTTACACGGGCCTTAGATCTTCTTAGTGAATCAGAACTAAAATTAAGAATAGTAAAGAAAGAGGTAATAGTCTAATGATTTGAACAATCATTAAAAATCTTGTTTTAAAATGACTAACGGATAGATCAATTATGAAAAAAATTGTTTCAATAACTTTTAGAATTGAATTATAATTATTTATATGCCACAATACATTTTAAAAGTTTTGCAAAGTTATAAAAAAAACTCATTGTAATAAATAAGTATCATTAGCTACATTAATTATAAAATGGTCTTGTCTAACCGTTAGTCGGTCTTATTGTTATATTATAATTTCAAACCTGAAATATTTAGTTTTAAAAATATGACAAAACTAATATATTTCAATCCGCCAGAAGTCTAGTCCCAGTCAAAATGGAGCCTAAAATTTGACGAAAAGTCAAATTTGCCAACTATTTTTCAACAGCCTCGTCGTGTCGTATTATTAATATATTAATTTAAATATTTTAATTATACTTTAATAATTGTAAATAAAAGAATAATTGTGCTACTATAGTTAATTTATGTCAAACAGCACAGTATATTTAATCGGTTTCTTAATAACATCAGGGGTTTTGTTTTCAAAAACTCTCTCTCTAAGAAGACTCTCTCCCAGGCAAACCCAGATCCAGATTTTACGAAGGGGTGGCCACACCTACTTCCGGCGATCCTCGCCGGTGAGCCACCCCTCCCACCCCTACCTTTACTACTGTAACCAGCCACCCTACCCTCCCTTCAACCTAAACCCTAACCTCACCCCGACAGCTACGGTTACGCAGTTTTCTCGCCGGCTAGTCCACGTCCACCGTCAAGCTCGTGCACTCTGTTTTCACCGCTCGAGCTCTTTCCTCCGGTCGCTTGTGCTCATCAACTCTGTGAGCTCGACGGTGTGTGCTCAACTCTGTGTCATCTTTGTTTTGCAGGTGGGTCGGGCTTGTTTTCTCGCGCTGCGGTTTTCCTTCGCCGCTGCGCGCGGTGGCGTTTCGACGGTAAGCTCGGTCCGACGGAAAGCTCACGACCGCGTTTTTCCTTCCGACCAGACTCTGCCGACATCACTCTGCCTCCGGAAATGAAAGGGGATCGGCCCTGATCTAAGATCCAGCTCACGGTCAGTTCACTCGCCGCTCCACGCGCCGTACGCGCCGCTTCACGCGCAGCTCCACGCGCCGCTCCACGCGCCGGGAGTCCGTCGCAGATTGAACTTCCCGGCGTCTCATCGTGCTCCTGCACATCGCCGGCCACACTTTCTGCTATTCTGACGCAGCTTGCCGGCGCGTGGGCTGCACGCGCCGCCTCCCGCCGCCGTGCGCCGCCGCCATCAGACACCGGCTCTGGATGGATCGGGGTACAGAGTTTAGGGTTTTGTTCTTTTATTATTTCGTGTCAGATGGAATATGATTTTTAATTGGGTCTTTTGCTTAATTATTCGGACTAATTTATCAAGTATTCTATGCCTATCTGTTTTGTTTTCCCCTGCAACTGGATTAGCTGGCCAGGTGGAAAACCCTTTGGGCTTCTAGTCTCTACCCTAGTAACAGTGTAGGAGAAATCC
>JAUOBV010000010.1:1638357-1652130 GCA_032360425.1 Rubia occidens
GTGCAACTTCGCACATGCCTCTGTAACATTATTTACTTTGATTTTTTAACCTTTTACATCGGTTTAGATTATAACTGAGATAAAAATATAATTATTTACCTTGTTTTTTTTTATAAACGAGGTAAATGATATATTTTACTTCGAAAAAAATAATCGAGGTAAAAGAACTTTTTACCTCAGTTATTTGTTGTTAACAAAAAAATTGAAGTTAAAGGGACAAAGTAATATGTGTCTTCTCTTGTAGTGACACTACAAGATGAAAACCATGAAACAGAAGAAATTGTGAGAGAATTTTCATTCACAGGAAATGGAAATTACAACCAATATGCTTTGATCAAATGGCCAAGGGAGAAGTTCATACATGGGGTCCTACGCTAAGATCAACCTCGGCAGTGGTCGAGAGTGTTGGGCCACCGGGTGCCATCCATTCAACATTCTGAAGGAGACCTCAAGGATCAACTATCTTATTATTCCATTCGGCAACCTCATGTCCATTAAAGGCCTGAAGCTCTTCAGCTGTGGATGATATGTTAGAAGCCTTCATAAGGTCGAGAAGGGGAAACTCGACCCCCCTATATTGAATGGACGTCCACCACGTGAAGTACAGATCCTCCCCGATGCTACTGTTTTTATGAAGCTCCAGCTTTGAGGCATACTCCGCAAGAAGTTCTTGGGACACCCTAGTTGCTAAGGTGTTCCGAGCGATGTGAACGCCCAGGCTGATAAGCGTCTGGAAGAACTTCCGTAATCCATGGGTCTTGACTAGCCTATTGTTGTAAGCCTTAAGCAGGGACATGTGGTGCCCAGCAAAGAAAATCTCCTTATATTTGGCATTCTTGGCAGCTAGAGCTAGGTCGACTCCTATGGTTGAACCAGTTGCCTTTGGAGTTCGACCACCGCCTGTTGATGGCCAGTTTTTGCCTTCTCTAAGGCAGCCTCAACACTTCCCACTTGAGTTTCGAGCTCATTGACGTGGCTGGCCCTAGCCAATAAGCCGCGCAGGGCCAAATCCACAGCTTCCACTAGAGAAGCCACTATAGGATCCTTGAGCTAAATTGTTGGAGGCGATGAGGCTAAGGAAACGAGAGGCTGCGAAGTAGCCCTGATCTCAGCAATAACAAAAGTTTTCTCCTCAGCAACTGAAGGAACCTAACCAGAAACATTCCTCATCTTGGGCGAGGGGCTTGAAAACAGTGGTCCTTCGCGATCTCTCTACGAGTGGCCCCCGGCCTCAACCTGGGCTGGGATCGAGCTGCTCGATGCTGGTTGAAGTTGGAGGGAAGGGATGACAGTCATGTCATCATCTCCGAAGAAGTCACTATCAAGACACGGACAATAAAATGGAAGAGAGTAAAAAAAAAAGAGAATAAGAAACGACTTGACGAAAATGAAAAACAAGCACATTAACAAATACTTTCACGGGGGTTTCGGATACTCTTTTCCCAGGCTTTGAGAACAGTTTCTCCGTTGCCATCTCTTCGAGAAGGGCCTCGATAAGTTTCCATGGTCAAAAGATTCTTGGGATTAGCCACCATCCCTTGGGTTTCAAAATCAACCCTCGCGGGAGTGCTGATTTTCTACTTCTTCTTCTTTGGCTTCTTAGGAGCCTGCTCTTCACCATTAGAAGCAAACTTCCTTTAATCTTTCCTCGGCTTACTCTTCTTTACCTTTTTCCTTCACTCTTAAGGGGAGTTACCGAGGACTCAACAAGAGAAAAAGGCTTAATCATCACCGGGGTCTGGCCGTACATCCATTGCTCATGGAGTTCTTGTGGCCACTCGTAACCACTTGTTTGCACGCCAAAATTCTTGGTGTCCTAAAATGCGGCCAAGAACTTGTCTCTGTCACTAGCCAGGCCCTCGGGATGCAATACTCGTTGAACTTCTGCAAGTCCCCGAAATTAAAACTATACTGTGCACAAAATCCGTTGCCTTCCATTACATTCTTTACAGCTCGCAATAGTCAGCTTTAGCTAGAAAACCTCAAAAGTGCTTTCCAGTATAAATTCAAAATTATGAACTAATTTTAAACAGTCAAGTAGAACTCAACATTCAACGCATATGACCAAAGCTCGATGGAGAAAGCGTCGAGAGCAAACCTGAGACGATGGTAATCGGCCCTTGAACTTCAGGCAAGTTGTGTTTAGTATAGTGCTTTATGAGTGACTTAATCACCAGTGACTTCCCTACCTACATAATGCACCATAAAAAACATGAATCAATAAACGATCAAATAATCATTTTTACACTAAAATATAGTATTAGAAAAGAACTCTACAGAGCTTCTTGAAATGGCTCCAAACCTGAGGCGGTCCCTGCACAACAACAACGAAAGGAGCAGGCTCGCCGTCAGCCCGATCCATCACCGGCACGTGCAGCCTCTTCTGCTCCTTCTCCGTCGTCCTAGCTTGCAACCGCTTCGCTTTAACCGACGAATTGAACGCAAATGCCTACACAAGCAAAGCTCCAGCAAAATCAGCATACAAGTCCTTTTCTTTACAGTGTAATTCAGAGCGGCGGGAAATGCAGAGAGGATACCTTGGGATTCTGTTGGCGCTTGTTCTGCTTGTCGGCGTCATCGGCATCTCCAGCGGCGGCGGGGGACTTGCCTTTGAATTTCGATTTCTTCTTCGCCGAAGCGCCGGATTGATGGGAGCGGTGAGTCTTGTGAGACTGCGTGTGCTGAGCTCCGTCGGCCGCCATGGCCGGAGAAAGGGTTTAGCAGAGAACGGTGGGTTTTGCTATTTTGCGCACAGGGTTTAACGAGGCGGGATTATAGTGGCGGTAAAGCTGTTCATCGTACGACGTCGTTGCTAGAAAAATTGGCTGAACGCAGAAGAATTAGTAACCAAAAAAAAAGAGGGCGTGGAGGAAGAAGTTGGGCTACGGAAAATGGGGGACAGTTTGGCCCAAGGTTTACGCAAGGGGTAAGGCCTTGTCCAATTCAGTTTACTGTCATGAGCAGCCCATATTAATAAGGGCAGATATGTAAATAGAAGAGTTAAATAATGGTGTTTTCAACAAACTACAGTTAAGTAGTTGGTTCTGGTAGAAGTTATGGAAGCTTACCAATGTTGCCGGAAGAAAGTGTATAAAGGGAGGAAAGTGAAGCAGATGGAAGCATCTTTGGCATGAGAATATAAAACAGTTAGTTAGTTAGCCTTCGAAATCTTTCCTTTCTCCTTAGTTCTTGATGTATTCCTTCTTCTCCATCTGCTTATCTTTGTCTTTTCGTTTCTGTAGTTCGCCCAAATTCTGTATAATTCTTGAGTCAATTGGAAGAAAATACCTATTTTAACTTTTTTGAGATTAAGCTTCTGACAATTGGTATCAGAGCCGGCGAATTCTCGGCACAAAATGGCCGATAACACTCAAACAAAGTCAAGGGAGTCAATGATCAACGACATTTTGCAGGAAGTGCAGAGTCAATTTGAGATAAACAAGGAGCAGATCAATCGGAACAATGTTCAGATGTACGAAGCCATGGAGGAGAAGTACAAGATCTTGAGTTCGAATATCGAAGCAAAAATCCAGAGGTAAATAGATAATCACATGGAACAGATGAGGAAGTTCCAATAAGAGCAAAGGAAGGACGATGCAGTGTGGAGAGAGGATGTTTCAAGGTTTATGCAAGGGGATTACAAGAAGAAAGCAGTGATGATGGAAACTGGAAGCCCATCTTCTGAATTTCATCACTGATCTTTAAACGGAAGGCATCGAGAAGGAGTGGAGTTCCAACAGCGACAGTACCGAAATCATCAGGAGAACGAAGGCTCAGAGAATTGGAGAGGTAAGGTGGGAAGGAGCACAAGTATGAATCAACCAAAAATAGAACTAACAGTGTTTGGAGGTGATAGACCTAAGGAATGGTTAAGGAGATGTGAAAGATTTTTCAATTATTTTGAAATCGATGATCAGCAGAGGGTAGAAGCAGTGGAAATATATCTGGAGGGGAAAGCAAAGGTGTGGTTCAAAGTATCAAAAGAACAAGAAGATGCTGGAGTTGGGAGGATTCGAGGAAGCGGTGATGCGAAGGTTTTTTGAACTCGACAATAGGGATCCAGTGGAGGACTTCGACAAACTGGTGCAGAAAGGTGGAGTGAGGCAATATCAGGAACAATTTGAGGAATTAAGGTCAGTAATAATGGGAAGAGATCCTTACCCTTCCGAACAGTATTTTATTTCCAGTTTTATCAGTGGTCTTGTTAAGAATGTTTAAGCCTTCCATTCTGCAAAAAACAATAGAATTAGCTATATTACATGAGCAAAATATGGAGTTGAGTAATAGCTAGTCCAGGATATTTGGTGTCAATACTCATGTGTTCAGTAATGTGTAAAAAAGAGGGGATATAGGGTTGAATAAACCGGTTGAATCAGGGGCAAGTGATAATGGTGATAATAAAAGAAGTGTTGGGGGACTTAAGAGGCTGACACCCCAAGAAGTACAGTATATAGGGGATAATCAGCTCTGTTTTAAATGCGGATAACGTTTCGGCCCTGGGCATAAATGCAGATTCAAGCAAATCAACTTTATTAATACGAGAGGTCAAAGTGAGGATAATGATGTGATAGTTATGGAGATTGATGAAGGAGAAGAAGTAATGGCAGAAGAACCTGAGCACTTGAACCTTAATTCGATAGGAAGTCGAAATAAAATCAACTCTATCACGGTGTATGGCTGGCTTGAAGGTAGAAGAATCAGTATAATATTAGATACTGGGAGCAACGACTCTTTCATTGACCCTGATATTGTGAGAGAAGTGGGTTTGAGACAAGTTGAGACTAGACCTTTTGTTGTGACTGTAGCAGGTGGTTCACAGGTCAGGGGAGCTACTTTTTGTTCCAAGGTTTTATGAGAGTTGCAAGGACACAGGTTTTGCTATGACTTGAGAGTTATACCATTGGGAGAATTAGATATGATACTCATCGTGGATTAGATGAGATTATTCAGTCCAATTACATTTGATTTTGCTGAAAAAGTTATTATTTTTTCGAATGAAGGAAGGAGATGGATATTGCAAGGGCACGATGAAGAAGTTGTGATGAAGCTGATTAGTGTATATGAAGCTAGGCAGATGAAAGAAATGAAAAAGGATACTGTTTCATTTGAAATTGAAGGAGACTGGGGAAGAAGATAGTTTGAAATGTAAAAGGAGCAAGGGAGCTGACAGTGAGTAGAATCAGGTGCATAACGAAGAGAATGAGGCAACACATGAAATCATTCCTGAAATAATTCAGAAGGTAACTGATCAGTACCTTGATGTGTTTGAAGTTCCCAGTTCTTTGCCTCCTATGAGGGCCACTGATCACCAGATTTTTTAAAACATGGTGTTTAACCTTTCAAAAGCAAGGCGTACAGGTATGCGCACGCCTATAAAGACGAGATCGAAAGACAAGTCAAGTCAAGGAAATGAAACAGGATAAGGTGATTCGGGAGAGTACCAGTCTTTTCTCTTCACCAGTCAAATTGGTTAAGAAGAAAGATGGCACATAAAGGATGCGTATTGATTACAAAAGCCTCAACGACATCACTATCAAAGATAAGTTCCCAATTCCCATTATCGATGAATTGAAGGATGAGCTACATGGCGCAAAGTACTTCACTAAGCTATATTTAAGATCTGGGTATCATCAAATAAGAGTGAAACCTGAAGATGTCCATCATGGCACTATGAGTTTCTTATAATGCCATTCGGGCTCATTAATGCTTCGACAAATTTTCAGACTTTAATGAACTCAGTTTTCAAGGATTACATGAGGAATTTCATTTTGGTTTTCTTCGACGATATTCTCATTTACAGTAAAACACTTGAGGAACATAAAATTCATTTGGAACAGGTTCTGCAACAAATGAGAACTCATCAACTATTCGCAAAACGATCCAAATGTGTTTTTGCTCAAAAGAAAGTGGAGTATTTGGAGCATACTATTTCAGGTGAAGGGGGTGTCTATGGATAAAAACTAGAGTGCATTTTGGGGTGGCCTAAACCTGTATTTGTTAAGCAACTCAGGGGATTCCTAGGCTTAACGGGTTATTATCGGAGATTCATCTATTCTTATGGAGTGTTATGTCGTCCTCTGCATGATTTGCTGAAAAAGGATTCCTTTAAGTGGAATCAAGAGGCTGAGAAGGCTTTTGAAAACCTGGAGTTAGCTATTACCACAACTCTAGTTTTAAAACTACCAGATTTCAGTAAATAATTTATGTTAGAAAATTATGCGAGTGATATTGGAATGAGGGCAGTGCTTATGCAAAAGCAAAGACCAGTTGCATTATTGAGCAAGTCATTTTGTGTGAGAAATCGTGGTTTACCAACGTATGAGAATGAGTTACTCGCATTTGTTATGGCCATGACAAATGGAAACATTATCTCATGGGAAATCACTTTGTTATAAGAACTGATCATCAGTAGCTTAAGTACATGTTAGATCAGAAATTAGCCAGTACATTACAACATAAGTGAATCATGAAGTTACTGGGATTTAGTTTTGAAATTCAGTATAAAAAGGGGATAGAGAATACATCAGCTGACACACTCTCACGAAGGCCTATCATGATGGAAGAAAAAGATGTTCAAGTTCCTAATTTCGACAGAAAAAAGTGTTTGAAAATCAGGTATCATTGTTGGAGCAGAGCAAGAGTGATCAGCACAATGAGATGATTAATGAGTTTGAAAATAATGATGATAAAAAAGGTTGGGTAATTAACATAAATGAAATATCAGAAGTAGGAAGAGACGAAGATAAATTGACCAAGGAAAATGATGTTCAGAATGGTACTAAATTGACCAAGGAAAAGGATATTCAGAATGGTATTAAAATGTTGACAATATCTTCGGCTAGCCCTGAGTGTGGATACAACAGATTAGTAGCAGTTATGAGGCAGATTAGTAGTAGTTATAAAGGGAGGAAAGTGAAGCAGATGGAAGCATATTTGGCATGAGAATAGAAAACAATTAGTTAGTTATCCTTCTAAATCGTTCCTTTCTCCTTAGTTCTTGTTGTATTCCCTTTTCTCCATCTGTTTATCTTTGTCTTTTCGTTTATGTAGTTCGCCCAAATTATGTATAATTGTTGAGTCAATTGGAAGAAAATGCCTATTTTCACATTTTTTTAGATTAAGCTCTTGACATTTACTTCGACTACTTTCAATTCATATCATTTTCAACCATCTCGTAGTATCTCCAATCATCTTCGATAATCTCCAACCTACTTTCAACTCATTTCAGAATTTTCCAATTCAAATTGTTATGAAATTAATTTTAATATTATTATTTTAAATATTTATTTTAAATACTAGATATTAATGTTTTAGTAAATATTTATTTTAAATATTTATTTCAGTAAATGTTTTAGTAAATATTTATTTTAAATATCTAGGAAAACACTGTGTTTCTATGGGCATATTAAAAGATGAGGTTGAATTAGAATTATAAAAAGGTAAAATGTTTTAGTTGAAATATTAAAAATTTACTAATCCCTTTGTCCCAACCATTTCTGCACACGTTCCTTTTTAGGCTTTCCCATCCAAATCTGCACACTTTCCATTTTGAAAAAAAATAACATATCAAAAGACATATTTACCCTTTAATAACTAAAGTTTTACATTGAAAACTCTCAATTTCTTACCCCACCCTTCTCCCACCCAAACCCCTCTTCTTTCTTTTTTCTAAGCCACCCTTTCTTCTTCCACCCTTCTACGCCACCCCACCTGCATTTCTTCTTCTTCTTGCCACCATTCTTCTTCTTCTCCTTCTATTTCTGCCACCATTCTTCATCTTCCACCCTTTTTCTTCTTCTATTTCTTCTTTCTGCTACCTTTTTTCGTATTCTATTTATGCGTCACTTTTCCTTCTATTTTGTGCCACCCTTCTTCTCCCCAAAGCGTTGTTGTCTCAGCCTTCTTCTTCTTAACAACAAACCCCAAATCCCCGAGGTAGATCTGGAGCATGTGGATTTTGATCAGGCGAACGGAAGAGGCGATGAAGAGGGACTGAAGCTCTGGGATAGAGAGGAGGAGGGAAAAATCTGGGGTGGGATGAATGTCAATGGAGAGGCGGCATGGCGAAAAGGTGGATGTTAAACGAAGAAGGCAGGTGAATGAGGAAATGGCAAATTAGAAGGCTTTAATGACAAGGGCATTTTAGTCATTTCACATTTTCCAAATTAAAACGTGGACTTTCTCTTTCTGCAGGTATGGTTGGGACATAGGGAGTATGCTAAATGTAGTAGTTATAAATTTATGACCCGAATAATGTAACCCAAAAATTTCATCTTGATTTCTTCTAATTTGCAATTTAAACTATGACATTTCCATAACTTATGATAATACAATGTTTCAAGAGACGGACTCTTATTTTAAATAATAATATTTTTATAAATTCATTTGAGCTTAGTATTATTACTGTTTTCTAACTATATTCAATTTTACTAAATTTAATTTGATCTATTTAAATTTTGATTTAATTATTTAAATGAGGTTTAGTTCAGTTCAGTTTGCTATATTATGTTTATTTAAATTCAGTTCATCTCCAATAATCTCATCTTAGCTCCAACCATCTCCAGTAGTCTCATACCATTTCATTTTAATAGTCTCATACAATTTCCAACCATCTCCAATCATTTCATACTGTCTCCAATCATCTCATACCATCTCTGTTAATACATGTATATTTTAATATTATATTATCTTTTATGTAACTTTAGACCTAATCAATCTCTAAGTAAATATAATTATAGCCCTAACTAATTTTTGATTCCAAAATACCCTTCTAATCATTTTTCTTCTTCTTTTTTGAACAAATAAATGTTCTCACTACCAAAATTTTAAGTACAATGCAATTATCATTTCATTGTTAGACTGATCCTTAAACAAAAACAACGACACCGATTTCTGAAACATCGAACACAGAAGCATAACGAACAACATAATCAATTCAACATTTCCGAAACATCTGCTTCTGATTTATGGTACCGGAAGTTCGCATCAATAACAAATATCTGAATGAATTTCACAATAATAACAGATTGCAAATGATTGACTGAAAACAACGCGGAAGAACATATGCCTGGAAATCAGAGCTTTGAAATTGCGTCCAAGCAGAGTGTCGATTGGACGTTGAGGAGGAGCCATGAGGATAGAGAGAGGGAAGAGAAAGAAAAAATGGACCAAAAAAATGAAATTGAACTTTTTTAAATTGAGAGGAAATAATGACTTAAAATCCAGCACATTTGTGCAGTCTTTGAAACTTAGCTTTGTTCAGCCTTTGATACTTTATCCTTGGATTACATTTAAGCACCCCTTGCTTACTAACTGATAGTCCAATGTTTTATTATTGATATAATAATTTGAATTTATTGTGAAAAACTGAAGATAGAATTTTCATTTGAGACTACATTACCCCTTTATTTTTTTAATTATGAATCGTCACTGTCCTCTATAAAAAACATATTGTAGCTTTGTTATGTCTATTGTACTGAGCTAAAGGCCCAACTCTCCTGCAACAATCTGCCTGGAAGCCTTGTATTTATGCAATCCGTACATTAATGTTTGACAAACTTTTTAGCCTATTTTCTCAAGGCAGACCATTAATAAATTTTGATGTGTATGTTAATATCATGTAAAATTTTAATTGAATGAAAAGTACATGCTACGTATAATCCAATGATACCTTACATGATAATATTACTACTTATATGTTACATGAAATTTATGGCCAAACGTGGCTTAAGAAATTTGATTGAAAAGTGTGCCAAATTTAGCTGAACGGAGGCAGTATGAGCTTATGAAAAATAACAAGTCAAACACATTAGTTGATCAACTGGTTAATCTATTTTCTTAATAAGTGATAATGGCGATGAAATATTAAAATAGTAATGGTTTTTCGAATGAAGATATTGATCCAATAATAATTTTAGAATTATAAGATAGTGGCATTTAAACCAATTCAGTTTCATTTTACCAAATTTAATATTTTTAATATAAATCCACATATTAAGATACATGTAAAATAAAGTGGATACCCAATTTAAAAACCTCCTCCATTGCTTGTAAAGTCAAAATTTCTAGAAAATGTAATTTTCAACACTTATATCAACCAAACGATTTCACATCTTACCATTTCCTAGGAAATTTTATTTTCCATTACTTTTAGTGTACATAAAGTCAAGGGTTGATTTGTTTTTTCCAATGGAAGAAAAACAAAAGGCTTTACAGTTCTCTAAAAACATGACTTCGTTTTTCTTTACATTCACTTTGCCACACCCACGGGTCACGGGTGTACCTAGTTGGTTGGGAATGTGGTACATCAGGGGGCAACCCCAAGTTCGAACCTTGACTGTAGCCGTGTGGAAAATTTCTGGGCCATCTTGGGGTTATACTCCAATGGGTGCTCAGGGTCCATGGTGTACACCGAGCGGCCTCATCACATGGTCCTGATGACTGGCTACCGTGACTTACCTCTCATACTGTCGGATGGTATGGATGCCCAAGGCTGGCGCACAGTCTTTTACATTCACTTTGCTGCATTTTTCTAAGGCCATTCAATTTTAGGCACACAAACTAAAGCAAACTAAGAATCAACGAAGTTCATACAGTTTATGTAAATCTTTTTTTATATTTATTTTTCTCTGAAATGAAAAAAAAAACAAGCATTAAATAGACACATTCAAATAAGATACTCCGTCCGTCCCACCTTAACCTGCACATTTTGACTTTTAACAGTTGACTTAAAATATGTTTGACCATTGATATATTTAACGATGTACAATTAAAAATTATAAATAAAAAATTAGTATTCTAAAAATACACATTAACACGAATCTAACACCATGTCACGTGATAATATCCTTACTCATATATCAATAGAATTTATAGTTTTAATTAGTCAATTTTAATTAAATGAATAGTTCAATTGCAATTTAAAATGGGGCAAATGGAGTATAAAGGAATCTTCAAAAGAAACATAAGTATTTGAGAAACGAATCCAAAATACCCATGGAGCATGCATGAAACGTAGAGTGAAACTTCAAACGTAGTTTAAGAAAGCTAACCAAAGAAGTGAAACTTTATCCAAAATCTAAATCGGGAGGAGTATGACTCTGTTTGGCAGATATTTTAATCTGTTGTGCTTATAAGTAAAATAGTTTTTAGTGTTTGGAAAGTGTAAAAGATAGTTTAGTTTGAAAGCTGAAGTTATTTTTTGGGAAAAAGTTGAAGTTGGTCCCCCTGCTTTCAAAATAAGTCAGTTTTGCTTATAAACACAGCTCTGTCAAACAGAGTCAATCTCCCTCCATACCAACAAAGGTTCCTACTTCCTATTTTTGTATGTCCAAACCAAAAAAATTATTTTAACTATTTTTCATTTGAACTAAAATTTGTGGCTGAAATTTATCCAATTCATCACAATTTCTCACTCTCATGTCACATCAACATATATTAATGTTGATAGAATGTAAAACCCACAAATAATTATGGCTCTGTGTATTCATATATATAGTGCATACAAAGGGTATACAAGACAAAATCAGATATGGAAAATGAAATATACAAAACCAATCAGAAAGAGTATTCCTTTCTTAACCTGATTCTAATTGATGTACAATTCTATTATATCACCTAATGATATTTATACTTATACACTAATTCAATTTTATGGTCAAACTTAAATATTTTTTAACTAAATCAATAGTTAAATTGTAGGTTTAAATGAGATGGAGGGAGTAATTCTTATATGCAATCATTTAGATCAATACACATAGTCACGCATCATCAGTGTAAATTTTCACTCTATCATTTTATCAAGTAGAAGTCTTGCTAGATTCCCTAACCCTTCCCCCCTTTTTTTTCAAGCAGTTGTTGTCGATTGCCGGAGAATTCAACATATTTTTGTGCCAAGATACGAGTGATGTGCTCCCATACTTGCAAAATAAAAGGGTCATGTGTTCCCTTATTTTTATATGATCTGTTGGCAACAGTTCCTTATTTTAAAAATAGAAAGTTGATATTTAGAAACTATATGTTATGGAGAATTCAACAATCTCACATACAATAATATTGTTGCTCATATATCTATTCAAATGTGCGGTCAAATTTCGATAGAGAAAATGTCAAAAAAAAAGTAAATGTGCAATTTAAAAGGAGAAGAAGGGAGTATTATCTTTGGATCAAATATATTTATCCATTTTTTTCTTCCAAAATACATTTCACTTCCTAAAAATTCAAAATAATTTTCAAAAATTAGTTTTAGAGTGAGTCTCCTGATAGGTGGTCTATCTATAAGTTTATTATGGGCCTATTTTAAAATAGGGAACTGTTGCCGTGCTTGCAAAATAGAAAAATTGGACTAGATATTGTTTGAATAAACGTCTTTGTGATTTAAGTATGTTCTTCCTCGATGATTTTACGATGATCAAATAAATATACTCGTCATTTTCCTAGTACTTCGCCTCTTCTATTGCAGCAATCTAGCATATTCCATTTAAGATAGTATCCAAGTTTGCATGGATATCAATCTGATTTTTTCCTCGCCACATCCTATCACTCTTGAACTTGGCACACCGGCTTCTGCTGGCATTGTAGATTCATGTCAGTAAACAAGGATGTACGACATTTCACCAGTTGAATTCTGACTTTTATTCTATACCCAAAGAACCGTGGAAAGTTTCTCAACCCATCATGTTCGTATTTCTTCCCAACGTTTTTGAATTCCCTAGACTAAGGTACATTTGGTTCCCTTAACTTGGCCATTTTCTTGTGGGTTAGCTACGGATGTAAACTTCTAAGCAATGTTGAGCTTCTCCTACCAACTTGTAAATCCTCCGCTCGGACATTGTGTGCCCATTGTCCGAGATGATGGTCTTTGGGTCTCTAAATCGGCATATAACATTTTTCCATACAACGCTACCACTGTTTCTTGATAGAATATAAAACTCACAAATAATTGTGATTGTGTGTATTCATATATATACTAAGTACGTAGGGTATACAAGGCAGAATCAGATATGGAAAAGGAGATATACAAAACCAATCAGAAAGGGTATTCCTTTCTTAATCTGATTCTAATTTATCTAATATTCTATTACCCCCCCCTCAAGCGAAGCGTGTGACTTGTCGTAACGCAAAACTTGGACCTGAAGAACTCAAACTGAGCACGAGGTAAACCTTTTGTAAAGATGTCAGCAGGCTATTGATCAGTAGGAACATAAGCAACATTGAGCTTGCCGGAAGACACCATCTCACACACAAAATGATAATCAATATCAATGTGCTTAGCTCTCTTATGCGAAATCGGATTCTGAACAAGAAAGAGAGCACTATTATTATCACAAAGCAAAACAGGCGGGTCACAAAAATTCAAACGCAAATCCCGTAATAAATTCATCAACCAAGCTAGTTCCGTAGCAGTGTTAGCCATAACCCGGTATTCTGATTCTGAACTAGAACGCGGGACTGTAGGTTGCTTTTTAGCACTCCATGAAACCAGGTTGCCACCAAGGAAAATGGCATAACCATAAGTAGACCTATGAGTCTCAATGCAACGAGCCCAATCAGCATCAGAATAACCCAAAACTGGAAAAATGGAAGAATTCTTGCTAAACTGAAGTCCATAGTGCATCGTACCACGAACATAATGCAGAATTCGAGTAACAGTTTAATATTGGTCATCAGTAGGAGACTGCATATACTGATTGACTGTATTCACAACATAAGAAATGTCGGGACGCGTAATGGACAAATACTGCAGTGCACCAACCAAAGAGTGGAATTTCCCAA
>JAUOBV010000010.1:1691746-1701841 GCA_032360425.1 Rubia occidens
TGGTGAAATATTGAAAAGTGTTAGTACATGTTCTAGAGTGACTTATGGTTGATTACTTAGAAGTTACAAAGTGAAATAAAAAAGGATTAATAGATATGTTTTTTGTCCGACTGTCGAAAAATATTCCCTTATGAGTATGAAAAATACACTGGGGACTTATATGATAGGATCATGTTCGAGCGAATTTCAGTTTGGATTTTTACCTTTTGCACTTAGGTCCCTCCGATAAAGTTGGAGTCGTTAGATCACGAAATTGATGGCACCAAAATACAATTCAATAATATATTATTGCTACTTTGTTATTGGGCATGTATGGGTGGACGGAAGAGTCTCAAAAGTCAACATTGATTACTTCTATAAATTCTTGGAAAATTACACTTTGGTCCAAAATTGTGTTATCTCATTACCTATTACTCCAAAATACATGATTTTTTTTATTCTTGTCTAAAAATAGAAATATAAAATAAATCATTTTTGGTGAAATATTGAAAAAGCGCTAGTACATTATTACCCGTGCTAGATATTTTCCACCACAATTTTACCCGCCAAAATTACTATTCCGACATTAGCACCGATATATGTCATTCAGCCAAAACCGGTGCTGGAAAATATTAAATTCAGATATATTTTTTCTTCAAAGACCCCAGTAAGTAGCACCAATATTTAGTGAACTGGTGCTAGATTTATTCATAGGCACGGGTATTTTGGTTCATTTGCCAGATATTGGTGCATATGTATAGTACTTCCTAGCACCTATACTGCTTTCCCAGCACTAACATACCGTTGCCTATGTGCCTATTTTTCAGTAATGTGGTTGCAATAAATTAAATAAGTGTATGAAGGAATCGCCTTCTATCCATAATTAATGTGCCATTGGATGAAAGTTCAAATATTTGAACCAGTTTAAGAACAATCAAAACACCCTCCAATTATGGCTACGAAATTACTGGTATTGGGGATAATTTTGAATATAAGTTCTGAGTTTGGATTATACATCAGTTTATTTTAAAATGTTTCATGGCAACGCATCTGATTTCTGAACCTGTATAGAATAAAATCTTTCTTCTTCCCAAGTTTCAAAACTAAACTCCAGCATACCACCGCTCCAATTTTGGCTGTAATAATATTGCATCTTCCCTAATATTTATTCAGTGACGATGCTTAGAGCTGCAAGAAAAGGAAAGCCAAATAAATCCATCACCATCTCGACTTGGTGGTTAAGATACAATGTAAAATCTGCCATTGGTGGAACTCGAGGATCGCTAACTTCTGAGGAGTCAAATTCCTATGTGGAGAAACAGAAAACAAAGAAGCCACAAGCGTTCTCCGAAACCTACAGTGAGTAGTGAATTCTTCAACCAGGCAGCAGGGGAACATTATATTCAATGAGTAATCCAGAAATGCAATGCAACCAAGGTGTTGAACCCAAATTTTTTAGTTGATTTCAATTTTAGATACTTATGGATTATTTCTGCCGCCATTATTTGCATAACCTAATTCCGTAGGATTTTCCAACCCACCCTGAGTAATACACTTTTATGCAAATTTGGAAAAATATCATGACAATAATAGGGTAACCATGGTTAATGGAGTTACCATACATATTAAATTCACGATATATATTGTGTTAGAGTGTCCTTGAATCGACCCTAGTTTTTTACGTCCTATCGTCTACAATGGTCCTTATAATATTTTCCATCAACAATCTTGTTCAGATAAGACGAAATCCCAACAACTGTGTCCCATAGAAATGAGGCGTAAGTATTTTAGGTTACGGGGGTGACAGGGTTGGGCAAGCAAACAAATATGACTTATCAGTGTTAAGCTTGGAGCAACTGTTGATTTTTGAGTGGATGTTCATAAATGTCCTTCCATCTGAGGGCATGTTTGTGAACCCCAACTAGAAGCCTTATAATCTTCTTCTATTACATAATAGAAAAGAAAATGTTCAATCCTGGTCCTACATGAACAAAGTCGTCGGCATTGCCAAAAAGGAATTCTCCTATGTGTGTTGATCACTAGGTTGATCAAAGAGCACAATTTGTACCCATAGACCAGTCATTGCACATTAAATACTACGATCAGAAGTGGCTTAACCTTAATCAACTTGAAGTGGAGGAAAATACTAATAAATTCAAGGTCAAAAGTAGTTCTAGGGGCAGCAGCTAGAGGTGCAAAGAGGTCTAGAGATTAGGAGACTGGTGCATCATAAACAGCAGGTAGTAAGTTATACACCATTCATTATTTGTTAAAGAGAAAATTGCTAAAATAACCCTAACTTTTGGTTGAAAGTGCCAATATAACCTTGCCATTTGAGAAAGTGTCAATCTAACCCTAAATTTGGCTGACTTTTAAATCAACAACTTTGGACGGAATCAAGTGAAATGACAATTTTGCCCTTGATTTTAAAAAAATCTAAAAATGAGAAAAGACTCTTCTACCCTCCCATCTAATCATTATATCACATTTCCTTCATCCTCTTTTCTGAACGCACCTTTTTCTTCTCTTTTTTACGCGAAGAAGAGGCGAGGGGGTGGCGGAGTCGGGGATGTCGGAGAGAGGGTGGTGGAGGCAATGGGAGGGGTGGGGCTAGGGTTTTCGGTGGACGGCGACAGGTGGTGTCCGGTTTGAGAGGGGTTTGGAGCGGCGGTGAGGCTGGGCGGAGGTGGGTTCATGTCGAGAGGGTTTAGGTTGAGCGGCGACGGTAGGGCTAGGGTGGAGAATGGTTCAGTTTGAGCAGCACTTGGGTGGAGAAGCGGCAGGGCTAGGGCGGAGGCAGAGGAAGGAGGCGGCGGCGGGCTATGGCGGCGGATGGTGGCGGGGCTAGGTATAGTGCTTTTTTATTTTCATCTTTTTCCATTTATGTTTTATGTTTCCTTCCTTTCTTTATTTTTTGTTTTCTCCTTCACTCACTACTAGGTATAGTGCATTTATGGGTTTACGTTAGCCAGTGAGGTTAATGCGGTGGCGGAGGCGAGAAAGGGAAGAGGGTGGGGCGGCGAGAGGTATGACGAGGATGGGTGTGAAGAAGAAAGAACAAGGGTGTAGTGGGTATCAAATTTTTAGCTTTGGCCCAGGGGTATTTTGGTCATTTCAATTTCTGGTCAATGTCGGAATTAGGGACTTGTGTTATATCGGCACAATTTGGTCAACAATTAGGGTTAGATTGGCACAATTGATAATAATTTGGGGTTAAATTGACATTTTCTCATATTGCAAGGTTATATTGGCACTTTCATCCAAAAGTTATGGCTATAAATGTATTTTTCCCTTTGTTAAATTTTCCTCGTGGCGGTGGGGTCGCTTGTATCTGCATTCGTCGAGCAAAAAAGGATGGTCGTGCCAACCCTAGGCGTGCATTCGCCACATGGTGTCGTTTCCTCCATGAATGTCTTGTGGCTCGTCCCACAACTTTCGCTAGCATCAGGCAGCTCGTGTTCTACAAGCAGTTCTCGGAAAGCATGAGGAATTTTGCGGGGTCTACTCCTCGGCATGGCAGCCTCAAGTTACCTGAACGGAGCTCTGTTTTCGGTTGCACATCACTCCATGCGAGGCTCGTCGACTCATGGGAATTGGTTGCATGAGGACTTAAACAAGGGTAGACTGGAATGGATTACTTCTATTTCCTTAATCACTGCTCTTTGGAGTGTTTAATGTTGGATATTTTGTATCATGTGCCAAGTTTTATAGGTGTGGGGAAGAGGGTGCACCAGCTAGTAGAAATGAGGACAAACTCAGAAGATAGTTTAATGTTAAGAATATGTTCTTTTGTTTGTTTGTTTTGGTCATTCTCTTACATTTTAAGATATATTACATCATTGTGTCATATTTGGATCGCAGAACCTTCACTCATTCTAGCACTATTCTCGCTCACTTCGAAGTTATGATGGAATCCAATACATTTGTGCTGATACGATCGTATCCATGTCACATTTTACAAAATCAGTGTCGCGTGATTGCATGTTTGAGCCGCCAAGAAACGCATAGTCGAGCCCAGTAAAAGGAGAGAAATCAATGGATGAAAACTTAAAAGGATGGATATAAACATTATAACTATGGCACAATACGCTTTTAAATTATCAAACTACCCCATTCTGGGACACAGGCCAGAAGAATGGTTGTACTATATAAGTTCAGAAATATAAATCCTACCGAAAGAGCTCGAAAAACTGCAATCATTCCACTTTGAATTTGCTGTCTCAAAGGGAACTCACAGTTTACATCTGGATCATGTTCTTCGACTCTCAATCTCTGCAAATGGATTCATCAGTTTTCTCCTCATACGGTGTATGATTGCTGAATTGTGTCTATGTCGAGACCCTTTAATCTAACCACTGATTCCACGTGGCCTTTCAGCGTATGCAGTTCACGGAGCCTGAGATGCGTGACGGGAGGAAAATGCTTAGGTTAAGAACTCAAACACGCGCAAAATATAAAATTAAGGTTTTGCGGTGCACAATCATTCAATCTTTACCTGGCAATTTCGGCTCTCCTTTTGGCTTCCTCGGCTAGCTGATTGAGCTCAGTGAAATTAGTAGGATCACTGAACAATTTGGTATCCGGTACTTGTAGACCATGAAGAGTTCTTTGTGCATGTGCCCATTGGAGTTCACGTTGCTCCTTTCCGAAGTCCTTCTTCCTAGTGAAAGCAACCTATCGGGCGAAAGAAAGAGAAATAGAATTAAGAGAAGAAAGAAGAACGTAAATTGATCGGAAGAGATTATAATGATTCGTACCCTTCGCTCAAGAACAAGATCCCAGGCTCTCCCACTCAGAACATAGCGGATGAAGAACTTGATAACATCAAGCGGGAAATAAAACACGATATTGTACAACCAAATAACTCCGGCCCAACCCCAACCGATTCCTTCAACGGCAGCAAAGGCCCAATTTGCATAGACAGCTATGAGGGTAGCAACCTGCTCAATTGAACATCGAGGCACACTTAAAACACATTCAAGAATCACAAGTCATTCAGTACAAATGCAGAAAGCATATATCGAAGTGCTCACCAGCTGAGCAATTGCAAAAGCCACAACAAGGAGGAGGCCAGGACGCTCAACAAATGACCAACTCCGAGATCTCGTCACGAATATCAATGCCTGACTGATAATGCTCACTTGGAGATATATTGCCGATGCGAGCTTTCTGAAGTCATCATGAGCGGTTTTTTCAAGTGTTGACACACCAAAGACTCGCTGTGAACATAAAAATACACGATTAGGAGAATCATACTTTGAAGATACCGTCACGAAACTTCAGTTTTCCATGAAGATGTCGAATATATCAAAACATACAGCAAAGATCTACTTACAGGAAAGAAGTCCGTCTTATATGCTGCCCAAAAGAATATTACGGTCATCATTGCCAAATAACTTCCAAGAACAATTCCAGTTGTAAAAATCTCAGCCAGTTTCCAGCTGTCTGGTAATGGAGACGGTTTCACTCTGTCCTTAGATATTGTCATAATTGTACCTGAAATGAACCATGTGAACATGCTATTCCTCACACCACAAATACCACGTATGAAATAAATGCAATTTTAGATACGGTAGTATATGCCAGTAACATATAAAAAACTATTTACCTGCAAAATAACAATGCATCGAATAACATAAACACATGTTTCACATATCTGTTAAGTTTCCATGAATTACTATATATAGTAGTGATGACTGGAGATGAATGGTAGTTTACCATCATTGAGGATTGCAATTATAAGCACCATGAAAGGTGGAAAGTCGAACTCCCAGATCAATGCAAGCAGCATAAAACCAAGCTGCAACATCACAAAGAAATCCCAAAAGGTCGGTCAGAGACTCAAGAGTTACTTTCTGAAACCAACTGATTCAATCACGCAAGCCATCATTGTCTTAAGAAAGAGAAGAAAAAAATGCAAAAGCTCAAATAACTTACCACAATACGAATTGTTATAGAAACAGCATATATCTGGGAAAATGGGGAAAAAGAAGGAAAAAAATGTCAGAGCTTTCACGGGCAGGAATAGAAGATTTATGGTGCATAATCTTGACAAGCATGTACCGTGTAGTTTTTCATCCTCTGGAAGATGGCACGACTGGTCAAAACAGCACTTATGATAACACTAAGACCAGGTTCTGTGAGCACAATATCAGAAGCACTACGAGCTGCATCAGTTGCATCAGCAACAGCAATTCCAATATCCGCCTTTTTCAGAGCAGGAGCATCATTGACCCCATCACCGGTCATTCCACATATATGTTTCCTAGCTTGCAAGCGCTTCACAATTTCATATTTGTGCTCTGGAATAGTAGCAAGAGGCAGCCATTATAGAAACAACATTTAAGAAATAAATTTGACAAAGCAAACGAAACAATACCAAAAAAGCATACCTGGGAAAACTCCAGCAAAACCATCAGCTTTTTCAATGAGCTCGTCAATGGGTAAAGCAGCAATCGACTCGTCTTTGTTCTGACCCAACAAAGCAGATGATGGATACATGTTTGTTCCCATTCCCAAGCGCCTCCCTGTTTCTTTTCCAATCGCAAGCTGATCTCCTGATGGTTTAATAATAAACGAGTTAAAGACAAGACCTCACAAATGATAATCCATTATATATTAATACAATTTTCATTTTTCAACTAATTAGCCAAACTCCAGTTTATACAAACAATTTAAGTTTGAAGTTAAAATGTAAAAGGCACCTGTAATCATTTTAACATTTACTCCAAGATTCAGAGCCCTCCTTATTGTCTCTGCACTATCATGTCGTGGTGGATCAAAGAGAGGCATAAGACCAACAAACTGCCATGGCCCCCCAGCGCTCTCCTTCCTTCCTTCTGGAACTTCCTGTCCATTTAAAAACCAAGAAAAACAGAGAGGTGATTACACGAGTTTTCCATTTTCCACAAAGGCAACACGAACTTTGAATGTTCATACAACATCAACAGAATGGGAGACATTATTGCCTGAAACAATCCACAGGAGGTGAAATATTTCACCTGATACGACACAGCAAGTGACCGCAACCCTCGTTCAGCAAATTTATCAATCACGGCGTGAACCCTACGCTCTATTTCTGACTTATTATGTGCGAGATTAAGAATCTAACACCCACGAAATCAAGCAGAAAAAGACAATCAGAATTCTGAGGAGCTGCGAATGAACTACTCAACAGAATTGACAGTGAAGATTACCTGCTCGGGTGCACCTTTGCTGACTCTATGCATTTTCCCTTGACTATCCAAATAAGTTAGCGCTGTCCTCTTGTCAGTAGGGTTAAATGGAAGGAAATGAAGCTCTTGAATGCCAGCACGCGCCTGTCCATAGCAATTTATCAGCAATTGCAGAATACCATGACTACAATGAAGCTGCATGAATATATCCCATGCCCAAAATACTTACCTCCTTTGGATCAGCAAGCATTCCTACTATAGCGGCATCTATAGCATCCTGGTTTTCGGTACGAGAAGCTCGAGCTGCCATAAGGACAACAGTATCTGCATCAACCCCTTTGCTGAATACCTACAGAGAGAGAGAGAGAGAGAGACGAAATAAGTATATTGCACTTCATGGAGGTACAGACGGTTAGAACTGTTGCCTTCAAACCTCAATAAGATTCTTGTCAACTGTAAGCTTGTTCAATGTCAAAGTTCCTGTCTTGTCACTGCAGAGCACATCCATGCCAGCCATTTCTTCTATGGCTGTCATTCTCTTGGTTATAGCTCCCTATCAAAACAGAAATCATTTGCTTCTTTAGTTAGATTCATAAAACTCAGCTATAGGGAACCAAAAGCAAACCACTCTGCAAACCTGCTGGGCTAAGCGGTGAGAACCAATAGCCATAGTCACAGAGAGAACAGTAGGCATAGCAATGGGAATTCCACCAATAAGTAGCACAAGAAGATTGTCGATCCCAGGACGATATTTGCGGTGTTGAATCGGATACATCACCACAATCTCAATTAACATCCCAATTGCAATAGAACAGATGCAAAAGTTTCCAATGGCCGTCAAAACCTAATAGATAAAAGAAGATGGCAATGAAATGATATAAAAAGTTTGGACAATGCAAAAAATTCATAAGGTATGCGTCCTTCTGTAAATAAGGAACTCGGTCCATATACTTGCCTTCTGGAAGTGTCCCACTTGATTAGTCGAATCGACAAGGTGAGCCGCCTTACCAAAGAAGGTATGAACCCCAGTAGCAATGACAATTCCCTCAATCTCTCCTTGCTTGCAAGTGGAACCAGAATAAACCCCATCCCCAGGTCCTTTTGTGACAGGAAGAGATTCACCTGTGAGAGCAGACTGCAAAATCCACAATTGTAACATTAATAAGTCATGCAGAGCCACGCATATAGACCCACAAGAATGAACTGGGCCGAGCAACAAAAGCCAAATATTAACCTGGTCAATTTTCAAAGGATCCCCATCAAGCAAACGAGCATCAGCAGGTATGATGTCACCAAGCTTCACACTAATAATATCTCCAGGCACTAGAACTGCAGCATCTTCCTCATTCCACCTTCCATCTCGAAGAACCTTAACACAAGAACACAACTTTCAGTCCAAAACATTGCAAATCTAGTGAATTTTCAGCATAAAGGCGCAATCTTGGAACACAATTCGATAAAACGGAAAACAAAAACAATTCGGACTGCATACCTTTGCTTTCGGAGCCAATCGCGCCATGAGGGCAGCAGCGGCATTGCCAGCATTGTTCTCCTCGTAGAAACTAATAGTAGAGTTGATCAGAAGTAAAGTAATGATACCAACAAAATCTTGCCAGTCAGGAGGCTTATTCTGCAACAAGTACATAACAAACAGCTCACAACGAATTCCCAGGAAATAAACAGAACCAAAATGACAACTTGAACTTCTCATCTCATCTCATCTCACCCCTCCATTGGCAAGAGCAATTGCCATGATAGCAGCAGCTTCCATAACCCATGAAAGAGGGTTCCACATAAAACCAAGGAACTTCAGGAATTTGCTCTCCTGCCAAACACACACATCCCACAAAATTCAACACACAAAATACAAACTAGATATGAAAGAATTAACAGTTTAACAGGAAAATTACCTTCTTTTCCTCGAGCTTGTTGTGACCAAAAATGGCCAGCCTCTCCTGAGCACCCTCACTGCTAAGCCCCTCCTTGGTACATCTTAGATTCTCAAAAACTTCTTCTATAGGAATATTTTCCTGAAATCACATACAAAAACCATCAAAGCACTCACAGAAAAATCTAACAGCTCAAAAAAGCTCCATTTACAGTGATAGATCCATTACCAAATCCACAGTCTCCTTCGCCACAGCTTCAAGAACTTCAGGTTTTTCCTCCCCCATGTTTCAACCAATTAAACACCTGGATTTTCAGATCAAAAACAAAAAAATCTCAACACAGACTGTGAAACAGAGCAGCAGAAAACTCATAGAAGAACAGGGAATTTGGGGGAATGGGAATCGACCCAGTTGAAAAGATTGGATTTTGACATCAGAAAACGGAGAATGAAAGTCCTACCCAACAACACCAAATCTACACGAGGAGTGGAACCGCTTAGGATGGGGTAGTAGAGTTGTAACAGTTATTATAGAGAGTTCTTGGCCATTTTGTATTTTTCAGCTTCATTTTTCTTTTCTTTTCCTTTTTGGTTTTTGTTTTTGTAAAATCAATTATCTACTTGGAAACGATTTTTTAAGGGGAAAACTAAAATCAGGCAGAAAGTGCATGAACAGCAAAATTGCATGACTTTGTTCAAATTACTGGAATTTAGTGGTTAAAACTTACCAGGAGTTTGAGTTGAATTCAGATTGGCAAAACTTAAGGAAGAATTTATTTGACGGAATTTTGAAGGTTTTTTATCTCTCATGGGTAAATTATTGAGGCGGTCACTTTGTTGAGAGAGAAAAATTGTACTCCCTCTTATTTCTTAACATTGTCCTCCTTTTTTGGATATTTTCTCAAATCGTGTTTGACCACTGATAACTTTAGTTGTGTCTAATAACAAACGATAAAATTTTACTTTTCAGAAACTACACATTACGGAGAATCCAAAAATATCTCACATGATGTCTATTATTACATATAACAAAAGTTATCGATGATCAAACAT
>JAUOBV010000010.1:1786959-1797174 GCA_032360425.1 Rubia occidens
GTGCCACAGCATAATCTTCGATCATCAACATGATGTACATCCAGCCCAATGAACCAAGCTCCCAATGAGACATCCTCATTTGCGTATTTGTGCAGTACATGCCTGTAAGAATCAGCATATAATTGTCAACAATGGATGGTAAAAAGAAAAGCATCATAGCTGCATCATGCATAGAATCTTTTTTCGTTGATGTCTTAACAGAAGAGAATGAGGACTTAACTGATTTAGTGAAATATAAGTGGCCAGGTCTTTAGAAATGGCATATAATTGTCCTGTAGCGTGACGGAAGTATTTGTTTCCATTCTCGCCAAACTTCCAATATTCTGGTTCATAATATCTAACTCCCCTGTTCCATTGAATTCAGTAAGCTTTCAAAAAGTATAGTTATACTTGAATTCACAGCAACATTATTATATTGAGTGCATACTTCTGAGCAAGGACCGGTCCAGATTTCATGCAGCCTATGTATACCCTTGGCTTCTTCCTATGCCTTGCTAATGTATCCCCGAGTGTTGCTGCAGCAAATTGGGAAAAAGAAAGTTGATAAGAATATGAAATCGTTACAATCTTAAATGAATAAAGTAAATTGTGTCCTTTATTTACCTATATTAACATGGACATCATCATCAACTTTCACATAATACTCAGCATCCCACATGGAAACTGCTGTGGCGAAATATGACTTTGTCTTTGCTGACAACTCAAGGTACCCCTCAACATGATCCTGTTTAGATGACAGGAACTGATAGTCATAATATGCATAAACATGCACATGAGTTCTCTGATGCAAGAAACCAGTTACAGATATTATTACCAGCCTCATGAAATCTCCATGTTTTTTGTTCTCGGCTTCAATAGCTCTGTCCAGAATACCTCCCACAGTTGCACTGCATTGAGCGGAACACATTAGCAGGAAAACAAAGAAAGGGATCAGTTGTTCAACAATTCAGATCACTGAGTCCGATTTCAGTACTTTTACTGATTAAAATATGATAAGCATATGACCTACATGTGCAAAACTAAAAAACAAAAATTCTTAGAGCATAAGTTTACTATGAACATCTTAAGACTGGAGCCCTTTTTCGACTCCTGTTAAAAAAGTATTAACCCAAAATTGTGCATATCCAATACAAAGGGTCTAAAGAGCTTCTGTCAGTAACACCAGTAAAATATCGAAACCAAGCTTCTTTGTGAGGAAGGCAGTTTAGCCAGATTACAATTTACAGCCAAGTAAGATATACTAAAGCAAAATAATGTTTGTGAATTCCCAAATTCAAGAAGAAAGCAGAAGGAGATCTTTAAGTAAATGGAAAAGTTATATGATTTACTGAAACTCTTTTGGAAATTTACCTGTGACCAATAACGAAGCGCATAATGATTCCTTTTTCTTCCTCTAGCCTCTTTCTTTTGTCACCTAATGCACCATTGAAAAAGGCACTCAGGCAACCAACTCCAAGAATAATAAATATTTGAAATGGCAAAGAAGAGATGTAAACACACCTTGGGGCATCCATGTAGCCCGAACAGAATCTCTTCTTTTCCTACTGCTAAACGCCGTATTAATTCCCACAACCATGAAGTATTTCCTCCTACCAGATGTTCCAGTCTTCTCCATGTCTACGGACAAAGGAGATCCGCTGAGAATCGACTCTTGAGCTACCTTAGCAGCAGCTAATTCCATCTCCAACTTCGAAATCGTTTTGTCCAGAGTCCTATATGACATGAAAAAAATATACAAGCAAGAACTTAGCTAGGAGTTTGTGAAATTCAAATCAATCAGAAAAACAGTAGGGAAGAACACTAGCATTATTCTATTTAAATAATCCACAAATTATACAGTTGGCCAGGTAGGTAGTCAGTCGAATGAGTGACCGTCTAACAGGTTATTGGATTGATGGTGGGTGAAGGACTTAACCCATCACTCATTCACTCGCCCGTCATCCACTTTTCACCCATTCAATGCATATTTTAATCCGTATAAGTGGAACGAGATCATACGTGAGTTGGGTGACTCATGGATTCAAGTGAAACAAATAGAAAAAGTTTTCAGATACATCCAAAAGAATGAAATATACAAATAGAAGTTGTTGAAAAATCGTTTCACGAAATTATATGATCGTGAGAGTTCACATTTCTCCCAAAGTTACGTAACTATTCAATTTCTTTCGACGGTTCTTTCAAATGCCATACTAATTTACTTGTGTCGATTTGGGGTATGGTCGGTTCATCGGATCGGAAAAACTGCCCACTCAATCCCGGATAAAGTAAGAATAAAATAATGAGACAAGAAAATCAAATTATAAAAGTAGTGATGAAGCAATATACTAGGACTTCCCTCTAAATTCACTAGACATTTCAAAAGAACCAAATTTCAAAAGAGGCAGACCCGCCTCGCCGGAGAACCACCTCTGCCGCCTTCTCGACGCCGCGCCTCCGTCCACCCCCGCCCACAACTCAGTTCATGTAGCAGTAGCACCCACACCTAGTAGGGAAAGATTAAGCGAAGATGGCGAGCAAAGAGACCTACAGACAAGAACTCCGTACAGCAATCGGGCAGCTCAGTGACCGGTGTCTCTACACCGCCTCCAAATGGTAGGCAACCCTCGAACATTTTCTCTTCCTACCAAATCAACACAATCCCAATTTGATCTTTATCTCTCCCGGTGTTTATTTTTGAAGGGCGGCGGAGCAATTGGTGGGGATAGTTCAGGACCCGGCGAAGCACACGCCGTCCCTCACGCGGTTCCAGCGCGGGAGCTCCAGTATCCGGCGCCGGTTCCGGACCGATGTCTCCGCGGAGGCTTCGCCGGGGTTCTGTGCGACCCCCATTACTGGGGTGTCGTATGTTTCAACGCCTATGGCCAGGGATGAGGAAAACGACGCCGTGGAGGGCGATTTTTATTTACTAGCCAAGTCTTATTTTGACTGCAGGGAGTACAGGAGGGCGGCACACGTGCTCCGGGACCAGACTAGCAAGAAAGCTATGTTCTTGAGGTGTTATGCGATTTATTTGGTTAGTTTCTTTGACCCTTTTTTGTTTGACAACGGTGTTTTATAATGTTTTTGTGATTTTTGTTACTTAGATTTTGTAGTAGTTGTTTTTGAAATCATTAATACTTGCAATGTTTACGAGTGGATGATAGTCTTAGTATGTAGGACATTTATATAGAGTATTCCTTGGATGAGTGAGAGCGGTAACGTGGTCAACATTTTAGGAGTTTCGGGTGAACCTGTAGAGTATCTTGGGTTTGGGTTAGATGTTCTGTAAAATCTGTGGATTAGGGGAAGGTTGTGATAACTATGCAAATTGTAAAGAACATAACATCAGGTAGAAGTAAGGCAAATGAAAATTTTCACTTGCTTGGTTTTAAAGGAATATGGAACTTGAGTGTAGAGTAAGGTAGAGTTATGTTACAGGCTAGAATTTTTTTCCTTCCCAAGTTTAGAAATATTATTAATGTAATAAATAATCAACAATTTTGTCAACATGGAAACCATTTTATTTGAATGTTCCAATTTTTTTGCTGAACACCTATCTGAAGTTCCACCAGGGAACAAAGGATGATGGTTGGGTACTAACCTGTTAGTATTATTCTCAACCTAATGCGATTTCAAGAACATTATTACCGCAGATTCATTGAGGACAACATCTGTCTGCCAAATCTGAAACCAACCTTTTGTATAATCAAGAATGTTTCTCAGAGGTTGTTGGAGTTGTAAAAGAGATGTGTAAGTGACAAGGAAGTTTTGTAGTATTTGATTGATGAGGGTGAGACCATTATGAACAGAATAAATGTGAACATCCAGGTGGCTTCATTTTTTTAAAAACTTCGGATAACTTTTGTTAGTAGTAACCATACTTAATATGTTCGGCTTGCAAGTCATACACTGAGGAAGGCCATCTTCTTGTTTTTTACTGGTGAAATTTAGGCTCTTACAGACCCATGGCTGGGTGAATTCAGACAAGAAGCCGTATCTTCCTTATCAAAACTATCTTCTTTTTTGCTTCTTTTAGTGTGTGTGTATTTTGATACCTGGGTATATTTTTATTTGTCATAGACTTCTATTGGAGGAAAAGCCCCAATTTTCCAATGTATGTTGCCATCTCATTTTTGACAAATTTAGTAAGGAGATGTTTTGGATTGCCATTTCTCTCTTTAATAGTCATTATAGCAATTGGATATTGAGTCACTGGATAGACCTTTTCTTTGTTGCATTTAACAGTCGTTTGGAGCAATGTGAGTTAGACAAAATTTGTTTCACATGTTATAACCAACTTATTTTATGTGTCAATTTTCATTTCCTTATTTGAATCACCTGCTTCCCATTGTTTTTTATAAAAGCAACTGTCGAATGTGTGAAGCGCCCAAACTGTGATTGGGTTTGCACGGAAGTCCAAAATTTTCAAAGTTTCATCCATGGTCATGATTCCCATATGATTCAGACATATGTTCTTGTTTATGCATTTGTTTGCGAAGAGTTTACTTGCAGTGCTGTGAATGTGATAGTCATACTAGCTCTTTCTCCTTCCATAGGCTGGTGAGAAGAGAAAGGCGGAGGAGATGGTGGAACTTGAAGGACCATTAGGCAAGGGTGACGCTGTAAATAAAGAGCTTGTTTCTCTTGAGAGGGAGCTGTCAGTCTTGTGGAAAAATGGCACAATCGATGCCTTTTGCCTATATTTGTACGGTCTTGTTCTGAAGGAGAAAGAAAACAAGAGTCTTGCTCGTACTGTTCTTGTGGAGTCTGTGAATTGCTTCCCGTGGAACTGGAGTGCTTGGTCTGAGCTGCAGGCGTTGTGCACCAGTATTGAGATATTGGAAGGTCTTCATCTTGCCAACCACTGGATGAAAGAATTCTTTCTTGGCAGTGCCTATCAACAACTTCGGAAGCACAAGGAATCACTGGGAATACATGAGCGTTTACAGTTAACCTTCAGCTTCAGCAATTATGTACAAGCACAAATTGCTAAAGATCAGTATAGTATGAGGCAATTTGTAGAAGTTGGAGTCATTTTTGAGGATCTTATCAGGAATGATCCTTACAGAGTTGATGACATGGATGTGTATTCAAATGTGCTTTATTCAAACGAAAGTTTGTCTTCATTAAGTCATCTGGCACACCGAGTGTTTATGATTGATAAATACAGACCCGAATCGTGCTGTATAATTGGAAACTATTACAGTCTCAAGGGTCAGCATGAAAAATCTGTGGAGTATTTCAGAAGGGCTCTCAAATTGAACAGTAAATATTTATCAGCTTGGACATTGATGGGTCACGAGTATGTTGAGATGAAAAACACCCCGGCAGCTGTTGATGCGTATCGCAGGGCTGTTGATATAGATCCATGTGATTACCGAGCTTGGTATGGTCTCGGGCAAGCGTATGAGATGATCGGAATGCCTCTTTATGCACTTAATTACTTCAAGAAGGCTGTGTTCTTCCAGCCAAATGATTCTCGGCTGTGGATTGCCATGGCAGGGTGTTACAAAGCTCAGGAACTCAACAAGCTCGAAGAAGCGATCAAGTGTTTCAAAAGGGCTGCGAGTTTGAACGACAATGAGGCCATCGCACTCAACCAGCTCGCAAAGCTGCACAAAGAACTCGGGCGTTCTGAAGAGGCTGCATTTTACTACAGGAAAGATTTAGAAAGGATGGAAGCGGAAGCAAGGGAAGGGCCGAACATGGTTGAAGCTCTGTCGTTTCTTGGAAGATACTGCAGAGAACAGAAGAGATTCGAAGAAGCAGAAGTGTACTGCACTCGCCTTCTTGATTATACCGGCCCTGTAAGTTCAACTCAACCCTTGTTTCTACTCATTTATGGTTCTGATTCATCATAGCTAACTTGTTGAATCACAATGCAGGAAAAAGAAGAAGCGAAAAGCCTTCTTCGCTCAATAAGATCTGCAGAAGGTGTGGAGCTTTTTCCTCCCGGACTGCCCTTCATACAAGAGTGATTCACGACAAATAAGTTGACCGGTGAAAGTTAAAATGGAGGAAGAGCTCAGACAGAGCAGCAAGCATACAAGGTTTGCAGAAGAGCAATTCTTTGTGCTGGACACTATTTTTACTTGGTTTAACTTGGACTATGTTGATGTAAAGGCATGCTTAATCAAAGTTCTGATTTCCTGAAATCCTTATCAAAATTGTGTTTTCACGGTCTTGAATCCAATATTCCTAATGGGCTGGTAATGTCAGGTGGCAAAGTAAACTCGTAACACACGGGTCAAGTAGGTTGATTATTTTTAAATTTGAGCGGGCATGTGAATTAAATGGATAACGCGTTAAATGAATAATGAGTCGGATGATTGACTTGGGGTTTCAATATATGGATTAAAACTTGTGAGTTTTTCCATATAGATTGGTTAATATGGGTTGAAATTCATGGATTTACCCATTTTCAATCTTTGAATTGAGTGATTTTCGACCTGCAGGTTGGTGGATTTTGGCCATACCCATTTCAGACTCATTATTAAACGGGTAGAAATGAGTCGTACCAATATTTTTAATTACCCATATTACTAGCCCTTATTCGATTAATCCGTCAACTTGTCAGTCTTACTCGACTGCCCCATTTCACGACTCGCTTCATATCTTACAAGATAAAAAAGACTAGAGTGAAGTGCATACATAACCCTACATAATTCACGAAAGTGTATATATAACCTTGTGATAATTGAAAGTGCAAATGTAACCCTAGATAGTTTATGTGCAAATATAACATTTTCCGGCAGTGATTATGATGGAAAAACTATTTTACCCCACTGAAAAATAAATATTTAAAAAAAATATGAAATGTCTTTAATGCCCCAACCCTAATTTTCTTTCTCCTTCCATTTCGTTTCCCCTTCCATGTCTTTTCCCCTTTTCTTTCTTCTCCGCGTCCTTTTTTTTTCTTTCTCTCCATTTCTTTTCCCCCTTTTTCTTCCCCGGAGCAGCCTCCATCATTCCAGATTTGAGTTCTTCTTCTCCGGTAGCATTGCTCTTCATTGTCTCGACGGTCTTCTTCTTCTTCTTCTTTCCGTTACAGCAATGCCGGATCCGATCTGAAGCTCCTCGCAATTAGCAAATCCGACCGACTCTGCAGATTCCGTGGCGGGGGCTGAGCGTTGGGAGTGTGGCACTGGTAGGGTAGTGGTGAAGCTAGGATTCGTGCCGCCCTTCGTTTATCTTCCTTCTTTTTGGTGGCGGGAGCTGGGCATCGATAGGATGGTAGTGGCGCTAAGGTTCGCGTCGCCGCCTATTTCTTTCTCTTTCTTGGTGGCGGGGGCTAGGCATCGGGGGTTGGTCCCGGTAGGGTAGTGGTGGTGTTGGGGTTCAAGCCTCTGTTTCGCTTTCTCCTTCTCTGTGGTGGGGTTTGGGCATCGGGGTGGGGCGCTGGTAGGGTGGTGGTGGTGGTGCTAGGGTACGCGCCACCACCCATTTCTTTCTCTTTCTCGATGGCTGGGGTTGGGCGTCGAAAGTGGGGCGCCGGTAGGGTGGTGGTGGTGGTGCTAGGGTTGCTGGAAGGGGTGGTGGTGGCGAGGCTGGAAGAGGGTGGGGAAGGCGGGGGTGGCCAGAGAGGCAGACCTGACTGAAGGGGCTGGAAGGTGGTGGCGAAGATGCCGGAAACAATGGCGGTGCTGATCTTGTTGGGGTGGATGGTGGTGGAGGCATGAGTGGTGTTTATGGTGGGGATGAGTGGGGGGTGGTAGTGTGGTGACGGCAACCTGGTGGTGGTGGTGGTGGAGGAGTAGCAACGACGGTGGATGTGGCGACGGAGAAGGTGGCTGGGTGACAGAGGTGGTGGCTATAAAGGGTAATTTTTGCCTTTCAATTTTTTGGATTAGGCTAAAAGGGCATTTTGGTCATTTCTAGTCGGTCAATGGCCGGAAATGACCAGTTAATGCTGGAATATAGTTTTTAGGGTTATATTTGCACTTATATAAAGTAGTTAGTGTTATATCTGCACTAAAAATTATCTCAGAGTTTTATCTGCTTTAAAAATTATCTCAGAATTCTATCTGCACTTTCTCAATTATAAAGGGTTATATTTGTATATTTTCCAAAAGACTAAAGTTAGGTGGGGCGGGTCTGAAATGGAGAAGATTATAGCATCTCCAATGAAAGGGTCAATTTTGGGGTATCTTTTACCAAATGACATGTTTTAATTGGAACTTCAATATGAGGTAAACAAAGAAAACTAATTGAGGGTCTTATTTAAATTTGGGATGAATACATTTATAACCCTAACTTTACTCTGAAAGTACCAATTTAACCCTAACTAATTGTTATATGTTCCAATATAACCCTAACTTTCAAAAGATTTGTGCCGATATAACCAAACAACCTAATTTAGGCATTGACCAAATAATTTCAAGCAGGACTAGGAAATGAAATGACAAAAATACACGTATGACAAAACAATATCTCTTATTCATTTCTTCTTCAGAACTCCGCCTCTAGCGCCACCGTGCTCCGCCTCCAACGTTGTCGCCGTGCTCTGCCGCCTTCTCCCCTCCCCCGTCGCCACCCTGCTCTGGCTCTACTGCCAACATTCTTAGCCGCCGTGCTCTTCCACCCTCTCCCTTCCCCCGTCACCACCTTCCTCTCTCTCTCTCTCTCTCCTTCCCTCGCGGTTCCTCCTCCCTCTCCCCTCTTCTTCGCCGCGTCGGAAACCCTAACCTCCACCACCCTTTCCCCTCAACCGCCTCGTCTCTGCCGTCAGCCACCACTGTTTGTCGTCGTCTTTGCCATCAGCCAAACCAGACCAGCTGTTGCCCCAGTGAACCCTGGCATCACGTCTGCCATCAACTATCGCCACTGTGTGTGCCGTCATTTTTGCCGCCGGCCGCCAGACCCGCCACCACGGGCCCAATCAAATACATCCACCAACCAACCCTAAATCATAAACCCAACCCAACCAATCGAATGTATCCATGAACAATTGAAGCGGGAGGAGAAGCTGTGGGAGAGAAGCGGGCATAATCGAATACATCCACTAACCCTATCTAATGTGGCGGGGGAGAAGCGGGAAGAGGGGTGATGGCGGCGCTGTGTGCGGCGGTGAGGGGAAGAAGAATGAGAAACCTTTGAAAGGGGGAAAGACGGGAGAGAAAACAAGGGAAGAAAGATGAAAATCAGGGGAGGACATAATTTGATTTTTGACAGGGGCAAAATGGTATTTTCAACAAAATTCGCCCATAAAATGGTTGACTACAAAGTCAGCGGAGTCAAGAGTTATTTTTGCACCTTTTGGGATTGTATGGTTATATTGGCACTTTCAGGATAAAGTCAAGGTCATTTTAGCACTCTACTCTTTAAATTTTCCTCTAATGGTACCATCATAATTTCAAGTTCAGTATGACGAGTCAATCATTGATTGAACAAAGCTTAGTTGAGTCTATGCATATTTATGAATTACTCTGTAATTTGTGTGGGGAAGAATTAATATGAACTTCTCTACATAGAAGGTCTAATTAATCCCTCTAAAAAAAGGTGTGTCATGTCATACTAACACCTTCATTTGATCTTTACATTGGAGATATTTTTGTGGACTATATGTCTATCAATATAATGTGATAAATAATTTTTAGCTAAGTGACTCTTACATTGATGATGCTCTTAACATGACCCTAGCGCACGGATAACACGCACAAATCAAGAGACAGAGAAAGTTGGGTGGGGCGGTGTTGCGTTGTGCCGCTCCGAAACTCAAATCAGGTTGGTAGCTCAATTTGGAGAGTCGTGAACTTCCAACCATGCAAAACTTTTGAACTTTAAAAGATACAACATCGCAGCTCAAAATCAGTGATCATCGTTTTCCACGGCAAGAATGGCTACTCTCAACTCAGCCAACATCTTCACTGCAAATCACCCCCAGATTCCCTCCTGGGTTTCCCTCAAGCCCAGCTCCGTCCCGCTCCAGCATTCCCCACAACCCAACACCGGGAAGCTCGAAAACCTCCATTTAGTTTCCTTATCAAAACAAGGTAAGCTAAACGAAGCCCTCAAGTTCCTCACGGAGATGGACTCCGCCGGCGTCCCGGTGACGCCGCAGACGTACGAAAACCTGCTTCAAACGTGCGCAAAGTTGAAGTCTTTACGCCATGGAAGATCGGTTCACCGGAGGGTTTGTCAGGAGCTTGGAGACCCACCAACGTTTCTTCAGAATTGCGCTCTGGAAATGTTCTTTGAGTGTGGGAGTGTTAAGGATGCTGAGAAGGTGTTTGATGA
>JAUOBV010000010.1:1799287-1818593 GCA_032360425.1 Rubia occidens
GGTTAAAATTGAACATTTTGACAATCTTATAGGGTTATTTATGCACTTTCAAATTATACAAGGTCATTTCTGCACTTTCACAATCTTATAGGGTTATTTCTGCGCTTTCAAATTATACAAGGTCATTTCTGCACTTTCACAATCTTATAGGGTTATTTTTGCACTTTACCCAATTTCTTTTTATTTACACTTTAAACTTTGGTCTTTCCATAACTTTGAAAAGACCGTCTTTTAAGAGACAGACTCTTATTAATATTGTTTACTATATACAACTATATTTTAATAACTTAAAAGTACATGTTACGATGAATTTAATACTATATCACATGATAATGTCTTTACTTATAATGTTAATATATTTGCAACTTATGTTGAAACATTGAAAATACTATTGATATTTAACAAATGCAACTCTGAAAATGAGATATTAAGATCGTCGGACTATGAAATAAGAGGAATGGGATAGAGAAATCACACCATCTTATCATTATGTAGCAATAGGAGGGAAAAAGAGTTCAAATCAAACGATTGTACAATTGGGAGTAAAACACCTACGAAGAGTATAGCACAGTGAAATAAAGAGAGCAAAAGATGAAAGCTGCAAACTCTCAAATATCCTATAAATTTCTGATAGAATAGAAGGGATGAAAAATAAATCAACAATATCTTTTGATAAATCTTATAAACTTCTTACAGTGATTTTTTAATATAAGATGGGGTTACTGTTATGAAATAGCAGAAGAGAAGTGAAAATGTTCGAAATTACAACTTTAAACTCTTTAAGTGTTTGTATGAAAATTTAAGTGTTTGGTTGATTGAAACATTGCACCTAACCGGCAACGTCCAAGCCAATTCCTCTTGCCATTTTGCTGATTCGCTTTTGCAAGCCTTTTCAGTTTTCATTTGTTTTTGTTCTTCAAGAGACAGAGATAAGTTTTCTTTTTAAATCAAGAGTCAGAAATAAGTTATGCCCCGTCCCACAAGTTTTGACATATCTATTTTTTAAAATTAAATTTGGTAAATTTTGACCATAAATATAAATTAATATATTTATAATAAAAATATCATATGACATATCGTTAGATACATCTTAACATGTATTTTCTAAATATTAAAGTTTTATGTGAAATTGTTATATGTAGTAAGAGATATTAACTGACAAATATAATTATTGAATATCGTGAAAAAGTAGATAGATTAAAACTGTTGGGGACGGGGGGAGTAGAATGGTTGTGTCGGTCAACATTTTATTTAGTCACACGGAGGACTTTACCGAAACTAAGAGTTTATTTTGTCAAAGACAGGACACTCCCGCCAGTCTCAATAATTACTTGAGTCTACTCTTTTGAATTACAATCATTCTTTGATTGGTGTATTTCGTCTGTAGTGTTTCTAATTGACACTGGTTACATTTGTAATATTTAAAAGTTTATCCAGTCTCTCGTCACTATAAATTATGTCAAGACGGTCTCATATAAGTTATATTAATCGAAATCATCCCAGCATAAAATTATATTATACATTAATAATATAGTGAAATGTATATGTTCGTTAAAATTTGATTGGTTCGTGTGTATTTTAAATAGGACAAAAGATTTAAATGGTCATCAACTTATTTTGATCCTTATATTTTAGCCACTATATTTTGTTTGACCACTTTTGCTCGTTGTATTTTTTAAAATAAAAGAGTTAAGATCATTCCGTCAAAACTCATACTCCTATTTGTCTCGTTACATATCATCTGCATGATATATTACGGGGAATTTTTCTTTATCTTCTTTTAAGCCTTGATGAATCCACTAAACTATTATGATTGTTTTACTTTGGTCACTCAATTTTCTTTGACACAATCAAACTAGTTAATGAACCAAGACAACCCCCTTCTTTTCTTCATTATATGCGTTGACATCTTTCCAACACTAATAGTGCCAGAAAATGTTCAGAATGGTACCCATTTTTTAGTGAAATTCACAGTTTGTTATCCTATTTTAAAAATTGTTCTGAAGAGGTACCCACTTTTTCATCAATGTCCCAAAAAGGTACCTTTTGGTTTAAAATGGGTACCACCGTGGCACATTTTTTATCCAAATTGATACCCATTTTTTACTGAAATGTATCATTTTGAGACATAAATGAAAATGTGGTATCTTGAGGAACAAATTCAAAATTTGCATACCAAATTGTGAATTTCGATTAAAAATGACTACCATTATAGACAATGGAAATATGATTTGAATCTTAGATCTATATAATTAGATCTATATAAAGTAGAGGATGTGCCAATATAATCTATGCTATCAAACTCTTTTGGTAACTACAAACCGTACAAGAAAATACAAATAAAAATTATAATTACTCAACATCATGCCATATGGGTTGATTTTGTCCATTGGGAGGTGGGATTAACGGCAATCTACAAGCCATTCATTTGTTTTGGTATTTTGCCTCATCAGCATGCTTATGATTTTGCTTTCTTATTGTTTTTTCTATTGGTGTTCTGATGAGGTATTGCATTTGTTTTTATGATATGGCGCTGACTTTCTACTGTTTGACTTTCTGCTCTGACTTTTCCTAACACGTGGCTTGTTTATATGCTATGTATGCGCTGACTTTGAGTCTGACTTTTGCAAAGTTTTGTCGCCAAAGATTGACTGTAATTTACGTTAAGGGGAAAATAGATTTGTTAAAAGTCCATGTAGTTTTCTATGCAACTCAATGAATTTATGGAGTGAAACATATGCTAATGATGTACTCTCTCCATACCAATTCAAACTGCACACTTTGACTTTTGACAATTGACTTGAAAATATTTTGATCCTTAATATCTCTCATTAAGGATAACTAAAACTTGTGAAAAGTTGATATTTTGAAAATATATGTTAAAACGAATCTAACAAGGTATCACATAACAATATTTATACTTGTACCCTAATTCAATTTTATAGTTAAAGTTAAGAAATTTTGACTAAATGAATAGTTAAATTGCAGTTTGAGTTGAGAACGAGAAAATAACCCGACTTAGAATATGTTTTATTATAGGAAGATGCTATTGACGTATTGCACGAATGAACCCCTCATTAGAAGTAGGAAGAAACAAAAATAATTATCAATGCAATATTAGGTTTTAAGTCTCACTACTGACGAAATTGACTACTACAGCTCCATTAAAAGGTGATTTTGCACTAAAATTGAAAATTTACGTTGAAAGAGGGTTTTGACGAGGGTTCTGACGCTGGAACGTGAGTTGGATGCTGAAGAAGGTTGTTGAAACTTGTCTTCTGTCACAGCCGCACACCTCTTTTCCCTCATGTATAACTCTGTTTTTTTCTTTAATTTTCTTTTTCTCATCTTCCCATTACGAGTGAGATGGATAAACAACAATTTATTTTAATTGATATTCTTAGGATTTTTATGTTATTGAATAAGTACGAAATTTGTTTTCACACATTAGTTTTGTTCTTCAATTTGATCGATTAGATGTTGTGTTCGTGATGATAACCCGATTTAGTTGTTTGAGTCGATCCATTGTTCTTGATCAAATTATACAGCTCCTGTGTTCGTAGCTAGTTCTTTAGCAAAATAAGTAGTCTATCAAGCAATCTATGGATAAGAGAAGAGGGATAGGTCAAAGGAAAGAGGCAAGAGCACTTTCTGGTCTAGCAATTGCAATTATAAAGGCTGGAAAATCACTCCTAGAGACTACAAAAGACACTGCAACAGGAAGAGCTTCCCTTAAGACGTCTACTGGCTAGGCAGGCATGACACTGAAAGAAGGGGGCTCAGGAGCTTGTAGCACTAATTTTTTTCCTCTTTTCACGATTTCAAGGAAGATCCTAATAGGAAGATAGGGTAAGTAATTTTATAGTTTCCTTTGGTTGTACAATGCCTTTTCAATACATGTCTATGCACATTTTCAGAAAAGGTGATTTCGATAATCAACCAACTGACAAATTCATAGCCCAGTCACAACCTCCCTCTCACCCAAGTGAAATGGGATGAATCAAAACAATAAAAAAATTATTTATTTATTCAAGGCGCAATGAAGTCAAATTCAATCAAGGCAAGGGGGTATTCTTTTCTCTATCTTGAACTTAGTTCCCTTAAGCATCTTTCAGTTTATATGAGGAAGATTAAGAGAGACTCAAATTGAAAGCAGATGCGGTGGTTTCATTATATATCTTATATAAAGCAAAAGATTTAAAATTTCAGAAGTTTTTTTTTAATATTACATGGTGGTTTTTTTTAATAACTTATATGCGGTGGGTTTATTTTTTTTTAATATCTTATATGCGGTGGGGGTTTTTTTTTGAAGCGAAAGATTTAAAATTTCTGAAGTTTTCCTATTTAATTTCTTCAACCCTAATTGTAGTCTGATACTACCTTTCACACCCTAATAATAATTTGTAATATTATTGTTATATGAACTGCATATAGTAAAATATGGACAAGATAACATGGTGCCCTTGTATTTTCGAGGCAAGGTTTGCATGTATATAATTTTGTTAGATTCGTTATGATTTATAATGTTATAATATAACTTCTCATGGTGTACTTCTTGTTTATTTTGAAAAGTTCAGAGCATGCTGGTGAAACATCAGAAAGGGATCATCAAATTCAGAGGCAGTCCGATAACGCTGGCTGAGTACATGGAGGACAAATCTGCGATTTGGTTTTTTACATTAACCGGGATGTTTTTGGAGCTCAGGGCAATTTCATCACATCTCCTGAAGTCAGCCAGATGTTTGGTGAGGTAGGATATCGAGTTTCATTGTCAAAATCACGATATTTCATATCAATAGTGTAGATTCATCGGGTTGTCGTGTTCATAATGTGGATCGTTGGATGATAGTTTATTTTGTTGTTATAATGCATTGTATTTAGGTGATTGGTGTATGGGTAATGTGCACTTGGGAGCAAATGGGACAACCGAAGGAAGTGAATTTGGTCGAGCTTGGCCCCGGAAGAGGAACTCTGTTGGCTGATCTTCTCCGCGTAAGGTTTCATTTTTGTTTTTTGTGTATGGAGGAAGTAGTGGTGTTTGAGTTAAATATTTCTTTGTTAAATGTAGGGTTCATTAAAGTTTAAGAGTTTTACAAACATGTTAAACATACACTTGGTAATTATCAATGTAATATTACTCGAATTAAAACCAGGTGAATCAGTCAAAAACCAATATACTTCCTGTACATTTCATAACCATGACAAATGTACAACAGAGGTACGAATCTTTCTTGTACGGTTGTACGGTTGTACCCTCCTTGATCAAAATTATGATACGGAAGGAAATGAAGTTCAAATTTGAACTAATTTTGGCATTACTAAGACTTAGCTGTGACTATTTGTGGCCCAAAAAAATTGGACTCTCCAAAATTGTCTGCGATAATGAGGACTCTTATCAAACCTTACTAATAAAAGACAACAGCAAAGATTTGTTTGTTCAGTTTTGTTTCACTCAAACGGTCCAGAAAGCCTCTCCCAGTATTATCGCGCCTCTCTCCAAAATCTGTTTTTTTACCAAGTCATCAGACTCATTCTCAGTTCATATTAATGCTGCCATTTGGCCCTGCCCTTTCCTTCCATAACTCACACACACAAAATAAACACACTCCCTCTTTTACCTTGTCATCTCCCTAAGCTGGAGTTGCATGGCCTGATATGATTACCACCTTTCTTGAATCGATCATCCGATATTTTGCTTCCGTGAAATGACCCTCAAAGGCGGCACCAGCCAGGCTTGCGCGGCGTGCAAGTATCAGAGGCGGAGGTGCACCGCTGACTGCCCGCTCGCGCCATACTTCCCGGCCGATCAGCCGAAGGTGTTCCAGAATGCTCACAGGCTGTTTGGGGTGAGTAATATTTTGAAGATACTCAAGCATCTTGACCCCAACCAGAAAATGCTCGCCATGAGGTCCATCATCTACCAAGCTAATGCCCGGGATAGGAACCCGGTCCATGGATGCTTCGGGATCATTCAGAATATGTGGTATCAAATTCACCTGGCGGAGGAGGAACTCCAAGCTGTTCATGCGCAACTCGCGTTTTATCGACAGCAGCAGCAACAGCAACATATCTCGGCCACCAATGATTCCATGTCACAATTGCAGTTGGGAATGGCGCCTCCAAACAATGCTTTGATGAAAGAGGCTTTGACCCTCTTTCATCAAGATGCTCCGCAGCAACAACCATACAACAATACTGTGACTACACTGCCGGTTGGATCACATCCCTCCAGCTTGAACCAAGGAGGCAATGGCAATTGCAGTTATAGCAACAACGAGTACCTGGACGTCAAGGACAACAATATCGTAAACTCTTTCTGGATGCAACAGCCATATAGCAACAGTAGTAATAATAATAGCAATCCAATGGGGATGCAATCTCAGTTGATTAGTTCTCAGCCACTGAAAATTCAACCAGAAGGGCCTCAGGACTATGATGAAGTGCACCCATTTTTCGATACTATAGATGACAGACAATCATACATCGACTCCAAAGAAGCTTATGACTCAAGGTACACAATCCATTTACATACCACAAAGTCATTTAGTACTCTAACATGCCAGAATTTTAAGCAACTGACAATTTAGAAAACGGTCAAACTCATCAACCCTGATTCAGATTTTGAGTGAAAAATAATAATTTATTGAGCCAATTTCTCTTTCCATTCGCAGCACCGAATCATCGCTGAAAGATACAACACAATCTATGGAGCATGTAGCAGAGAATGAATTGAAGAGTGCTGCAGCATGTTTCAGTCTTACCAGCGTTAATTAGCAATAGAGGAACTTTGGCCTGTTGTCGTTCAACTGGTGTTTAAGATATTTCAGAGTACGTTCTAGTAGCATCATTTCAGTTCAATTTCAACAATTTTGTTAAAAGAATTCATAGTTTGGTATATTAGGACATTGTTTCTTGTTCATCTGTATACCTTAGCTTTTGAACATTGCTGTAGATTTTTATCATCCCTGCAATAAAAAATTCAATGACATTTTATTTGAATATCTGGAGTTTAGTGTGTGCACCTCTATATTTTAAGATCTTCAGATGATAATATGGCTGCATCTTCAGTAACCATTATAAGAGTTACTCGCCAGTAGCCATATTACCAAGAAGAAGAAATTATGCATTGCCTGAGAAGTGCAGAGGAACTGTCTTTTCAATTATTGATGATAATTTATGATATGAACACTGAAAATCAACTCATATGGATAAAATATTACAGAATGACTAATTATGGGATTATAGATTTGAATTCTGGATTAAAAAAATATGAAATTATCCAAAACCTTCATTGAAGGCATATACATATATCATTGCCTACTCACTAATAGAGTGCCTATGCTTTTAGTGATGCATATTTTTGTTCCTTTAACTTCCCTGAGTACCTGATTATGTGGTAGTTTAAGAGAGAGAGAAAATCTACGAGGGCATCTGAAACATATCTTTCAATGTAGCGAGGAACATCAAACAAACGTAAGGTTTCTCTAATTTCATCATGACCACCCTACTTCCTTTCTAATGTATTATTCATCACTTTACTCTGGTGCGTCACACATCCATGCCGATAATTTCATTTTTCCTATCTTCATTTAGGGTTTTGGAATCAGTTGCCAAACCTCTGATTAAGGGTGTGTTTGGTGAAGCTGTGCTTATAAACAAAGTTGGCTTATCTTAAAAGCAGAGGGTGACCAGATTATGCTTTTCCCCAAAAATAGCTCCTGCTTTTTAGCACTTCACCAAACAACTAATGGTGCTTAGTTTATAAGCAAAACAATTTACAAGCCCGACCAAACACACCCTAAGGAAGTCTAGTCTTATGGTTGGTTCTAAGAAAAAATTCTTTCAAGACCAGTGGTACTTTATGATCACCAAGTATAGAGGATTCAGTTTTGCACCTGTCCCATGGGTAATATTTTCATCAATTTTCCAGAATTCTTGGATGATATATCCTACATATCAAAGACCAGCCAATTTTCACACGTTTGAGTAAATATCCAATATTTTGGGGCTCTTCAGAAACCATTGGTGCATTACTAGGTTGAGTACCTAACGGTCTGCTGTCCAATGATCCAAGTCAACAAGATTTCTTCTCAAAACTGGTAACCAGAAAAACCCAAGAAGCATTTCAAGTTGCCTAGCCCTTAAGGTGACATTTTTTTAGAACAGCAATACCCTCATTACCATTACCAGCAGCTAAAATGTAATCACGACATATAATAATTAATAAGCAAACAGGATCAGTAAAGTGTGCAGTGGGGAAAATCCAAAGTGATCAGTAAATGCCCTTCGTCATTGCAACAAACTCTTTGATCAGTGATCACCTGCCTTACTATCCTGATTAAGCATGAGGCTTTGGTTATGAGGACTTCTGAAGTGTACAGACCTTGACAAATTCTTTCTGGGTCAAAAGGCCCAGGTGACACTCGATACAGGGGAGGATTTAGGGGTGAGCTCATTGTAAACCCAGTATATACGTCACTGAAAGCCCTTCATAGGCTTCTCTAGTGTTGATAATATTCTCACCATCCCACTACATTGGTCTGTAACTAATTTTTCCCACCTTAGTATAGAGAAAGGCTTCTATGGCCCTTAATTATTGCAAAGACCAATCAGGGAAGGGAAAGGGCAGGAGGTGGTAATTACGAAGGATTGTGAACTTGAGGTCCTAGGTAATATATGAGACCTCTCAATAAAATAAGATACAATAAATAATAGAAGGTGCTTTATAATGAGTGAGTTCCATTTCTAGAAAAAACGACATATTCAGTGTTACATAATAAATGCTATAACAGTGAACTCAACATAATAAAAATCTGGAAATGAGGATCCAATGGACATAATTGAGGTGTTTTAGAGTATCAGTTCGAATTGAGGAAGATTTGAACAAGGCACCGATATACTAGAGAACTCCCTGTATCAGAAACTGATAAACTGCACAGTTAGATACCTAAGGTGAGCTTGCTCATGAAGAGCCGCTGAAATTATTTTTTAAAATACGATTAATGTTGAGACATGGCTTGCAGTGCAAGCTTGGAAACCTCCAGACCCTTCCTATGTTATGACAGAAGTGAGGTTAATCAGTTAATGTCTATCTCTAGTTGTAAATTAAGTTCAGAAGGATGTTCATCATTAGCACAATAAATGCATTATATTACTGATTTTGATCTTGTCTTTCTACTGCTAATTTGGCAGGATGCAGAATCACCCACATGAAGGTGTTGTTTTTCATTTACGAGGGGGGGAGATGGTAATGCAAAGTCAAGGGCTTGCATCATGCACAGAATAAAGGACAGACTGCGGCTGCAACTATTTCTTTTTCATTTTATATGGCGAATTAGGTTTTATTGCAAATTCACTAAATCAATCTTTACAGACTCACTGTGATCTGATTATAGAAGCCTGGTGTTGTATGAACCACAGCGAGGGCACTTGTGGTAAAGCCAGTGAAAGGGAGTGACTCCTCTGGCTTCACAATCATTGCATAAGATAACCTGCATCATGACAATATCAGGGCTTAGTGTTGAGCAACATATAAAAATACAGAAGCATCTTTGGAGAGGATAGAGTTTGTAGAACCTGTGTCTGATTAGAATACTCCTCTGGAATTTGCTGTTCAGTTAGAAGTGCATCTAGCATTCCAAAGTACACCTGGGCACAATAGAAATTCGGAGTAACACCTCAGTGTCATTTTTCCCAAAAAGGGGGATTTGCAATTTTCTTACAGAGATTTTTGGTGGCAGTTCACAGTGATGAAGGAATACTCTTCAAATTTGAAATTGAACTAATCAATTTATACAATCACCTCCAATCTATCATTTATTTATTCATTATCATTACTTCACTATAATTGTTGATACCATTAATTTTTTTATTTATAAGCAAGATGACTCGGTAAAAGCAAGAATAACACTGGAGGAGGTAAGTACTGACCTGTATTAGATTGACATTGAAAAAAAGGATAAATAAAAGTGAATTCTCTTAGTAAGATTTGTCTTGCTCTCTGAGGCTAGGATACAAGTATCCAAACTCACAGCAACTTTAAGGTTGGCTATAAAGGCATGGACAGCATGAAATGCTATTTTGATCTTCTCATAAGTGAATTTTTTTTAATGCATTTATGCAATGGGTTTCCTACATAATCCAAACTATGATTTTAGCCTGCTATGAATTAAATCAATTAAAATGATTACTTGAGCTGCTGATTGAAGTTGAACATATAGCTTAAACCGAGATCCATTGCATTTCCTAGTTAGTCTATAAGATCTGAAATGGAATAGTAATCCAAACATTCTTTTTGAGCTTCAACTCTGGGATAATTAGACTATGTTCAGAACTTACTTAGGACAATTAGCCTGCTTACTTTCAGTGCAGGACTGGAAGTAAGCTTCAGCAGAACACCTAAGGTAGATAAAGTAGTAGCTAGGGCTGGAGCACAATAAAAAATATTAATACACTATCAAAACTGGAACTCCTTATAAGCAAAATCCTATAAAAAATGCTTTTAACTTAAAATTTACTGACCTGCATGTCCCCAAGTGATTTGCTACAGATTGGGCAGGTGTAGTTACTGAAAGTGTATTCCTAAATTCAACAAAAATATGTCTCAGCAGGGAAGAGATATCCGCTCATATACATAACTTAGAGTCGGTCTACATACCTCAAAACACGATGAGTGCATTAAATGACCACATGGAAGTGCTTTCACTGGAGAGCTTGAGGTGAATACATATTCGTGGCATATTGGGCAGTTATCCTCAAGACATTTTTCTCTGCATATGTGCAAGGAAAGAGTCTTTGACATACAAGCATTGCATTTCATGCAATGGAAATAGCCAATACCTAAGCCCTTCCCAAGTCGGCACAGATTACAGTATGGGCAGTGATAAATTTGCCTGTACAAAAATCCTGAAGTCAGTATTCATTCCAATGCATGGAGCTAGGAGAAGAATGAAGGGCCATGTAAAGTGAAATCCAAATTATGGGATGAATCTAGGCACTAGGCTCTTTGTCCTTTATGGGCTAATTATTTGACATCATCTAGTCATACAGGAAACGAAGTATATGAACCAAGAATGTGTTGCTTCCATGTGGACTTTAAATGTCACATAGGGAATAAGAGCTTAAGATTCCTTTCTGGTTAGGTGGAACTTCATAGTCAGAATTATGAAGCTCATTTGCATGCGAATAGTAGTCTCAAGTTCACTACCTAAAGGTATGCAGATAAGGAATCAATAATTTGTAAATCAAAATCATTTAACGAATTATCAGGTAGAAGAAAACTGTTGAGGAATTTATAAATACAAAAAAAAGGATACATAGTGCTTGGCTTAAAGTATAAAAATGTATTAATGGCAGGTTTCTCATCAACATATCATTTATAATCCCTTAGCAAGCATTATTTCAGGCAAGATCCCTGATCTACTTCGTCCTCTGAGTGAACCCAACTATAGAGAAATGTATGTATAACTAGATTAGAAGCAGGGTGGAGGTTTGGTTTGGGTGCTAAGTTGGGAAGAGAGTGTAAGTGAGAGGTCCTATGTTCAATACTCCCAAGTACAGATGCAAAAACCAGGTCTTTATCCCATAACACATGGGGCAAACTACGTGAATCGTGTCTAGCCATAGTATTTTTCTGAGACATGGACCTTATTACAAATAAAATAACCCAATTTCTAAAAATATTTCAGCCTAAAATCAATTGCTTCAAACAAGGCATTCGCAAGTAATAATGTCGCATTTCAACAATAATAATATATGAAAATGCACTAGAGTAATTTGTCTCACCTGTCATCATCAAATAATTTGCAGATTCTGCAGTAGTATTTTGCCATGCAGAAATCATTGCAACCTGGATTTGAGCATCTAGGACTAATAGGTTGAATGACTAAGCATTTCATGCACATCATCTTCAAAATAGTTTTCCTGCAAGCAAGAGTTCTAATGACTTGGATACAGATTTAAAAAATCTAAGACCAAATACAAGAAACAGTGCACAAACACCTTCCATACCTATCCACAGAATGATCCGTCAAATCATCGTGACATCTTATGCAGGTAAAGAGCTTGTTGCAACATGGAGCAAGAAGTTTACAGTTTCTTGAATAATGCTTACAGCCAAATATTAATTTGTGATCATCCCGGTAAGATGGTTGCTGGCCCAGTTCTTCCTCTTTATCGCATCCAGCCCTCATTGCCTTTGACTTCTTTTGAGTCACAATCCAACGACTACAAGCAGCCATATATGGATCAACTCAAAACCATGGTCATCATGAAAAACAATTGCAGTAACCTGGAGGAAGAAGAAAAACCGATGTTCTCTGGAAAAAAGTTCAGCACTAAGCTGACATTGCTGAGGACGTAAGCAGTGCTTAACCTCTTAAATATTTAGGTACAAGATTCGGTACTTCACTGGTCCCCTTAAAAAGTACAGCTAAATTTGTGGCCTTTTTTTTGTGGCCGGGGGGTGGAGTGTATCTTCAGATGGATAAGACTTTCAAAGCTACCATTTTAAACTGCTGAATCTCAGATTTAGCCTCCTAGATGCAGTTATCCTCAGCTGAAAGCTTAATTTAAAATATGTAACATGACTCGGGAAGTTTAGGTCCACGTGATTTAATTCAATTTCTGGTGCTTCACCTACACGTAAAAACTTGATACATGCCTACTCGAGCTACTCAAACATGCATATTAACATCATACTGTTCTAAACAGTGAGTATTATGTGTAGGTTCTTATTTGAGACATGAAGATATCTACCTCTCATTCACCAAGTCTGTATGAAGCAATAATACCTCTTTGAACACGGAAACTAGGAAAGAAAGAGACCAAGAGACAGAATTTTGATTAATGATTACCTCATCAACAAGCTCTGCATGATATGTGATTTCTCCTGAGGCTCCAGAGCAGGGTCAGAGGATATTCTTCTTATTGCACTTTCAAGCTCCTTTTCGTTCAACAATATATGTTGATCTTGGCAAGGCACCTCGACGTCTTGTCTAAGTTTATCTGCTTGGTCAGTTGAAGAAACAAATTCTTCGCTGTTTTTGACATCTACATCTTCAGAATGTTCAGCTGGAGCATGGTGTTTATCACGGTTTTTACCATTTTTGGGATCTTGCGGATGCAGAATAAGAGACATTGACTGCCCAGACATATGATCTGCAAAATTAATCTCTGAAACCTTGTTGTCTTCAGTACTCTTGCATCTTCCTCCAATATTTCCACTTTGTCCCTCAAGATATGTCAAGACCATTTCGACAGGATCAGCAGTAAAGGCAAGAGGAACACTTGATCCTTCTTTATCTATAGGTACATAATAATTTATAATAATTCCCCCCCAATCTCTTAACCATTCATCAAAATACGTATTTTTAGTGGCTTTGTGCCACAAAGATATCAGTCCATGCCATTCATCTTCCTTTAACAATGATATCAACCAGGGAATCATTTTAATTAGAGTCTCAGTTCTTGTCCGCCCAAGAATGCACCCTATAATCTTTTCTTCTTCCTCAATGGAAAAGTGTTCTGCAAACAAAGACCAAAGTTGAACTTCTCCGCAATGGATATGCTCAGAAATCACTTTTTGCATGCAACGGCAGGCCTCATGGAGCTTTATACACAGCTGAAAATAAGTTGGGTTAGTCTGACCCGTCATAACTGAATTCTCAGAAAGATTAGAAATTTCATCTACGACAGCCGAAACTTTCTTAAATTGTTCAGCATCTAACTGATGAGCGACCCTGCAATAGTGAATGATGCTATTCAGTTTTTCCTTAGATTCCAGAGCTGGAAAGATAGCCTCACTCTCTGAATCAACTTGAACATCATACAGAATCTGTACAAGTTCAAAACGTCTTTTGAAATCAGAGAAATTTTGAAAACTTCGGGACAAATTTGCAGAGAGACTAACGATTTGCCTCAGATCTCGTATGAGAGCATTGTGAAAGCAAATCAAATGATTCATTGGTCGAGATCCAATTTTGAAAACATTGTCGAAACTACCATGCACAGCCGGGCGTTTCAGCATGGGATATGTAGAACTCAGCATTTGAGTGAATAGCCGATGAAGATTGAATTTACCAGCCTCAAGCTTCTCAGTCATTTTGGAAAGAGAAGATGAGGCATTCCAGCTCCTGAAGTTGTCACTCCCATCAGAGTTTGGCACAAAATCCACAGGATTAAGTTTGTTAAGGTCTTGAATCTCCAACTTTGAGTCTGTAATTCCAATATCTGCTTTAATTTGTACAGTTTTGCAATAGCCTGCTCTAAGAGGATGTTCTGCAGCTTTGACTGAGCTTGCTAAGGAGATTCCACCTGAAGAACGACTGCGAACCCACTTGTAGAACAGCTTGGAAAAGGACTTGTAGGTAGAAGGGCATTTTACGTTCACGCCATCCAGCATTGTCTTAAACTGTTCATCAGACAATGCAGCAGAAAACCAAACAGCCGTACTTCTTAAATGCCCAAATGGCATCGATTTGAGACCTGCATATAACAGCCACAGCTGCATCTTATGGCTGCAGTTCTCATGCATAAATGAAAGACCTGTACTAACCTGAAAAGAAGAGTCAATTATGATGCATAAGAGTAGATATAAGATTCTTATGAATATGACATGAATAACATGATATGGCTAACATGATGATGACAGAACCAAATGTGCTTCAATTTATAATATACAATCTTAGTTCATCCTTACTCATCTATATTTCTGAAACTGAAACAAAATTATACCTGTCTGTCTGTACAAATAAATAAGTTGCTTATTCCCCCCACTAGCGACTCCACATCCTCGCAAAGACCCTCCAAGAAGCTGCTGAGTTGAGAACCAAATTGTGGTTTCCCACATAAGAAGCTTTGAAGCTTTCCAATTTGACCTTCATCAATGATTCGTTTATGAGGAAACGGTAAACCATTCTTGGAAAGTCCTTTTAGTATGGGGTATAGTATTTGATCCAATGCTTTGCTACAAATTAAAGTCTTGCATCAGGAATAATATATTCTTTGCAGATTGAAGGTGTTTTTGAATGCCTCTATTGTTCAGGAACTAACATTATATTTGATGACCACAAAACCTGGTTCCTTTATTTTTTTAAAATTTTGAAATTCAGCAAAAAATCAAGGCAACCAAGGAAGTTATATAAATTCATTGGGAAAAATGTCATGTGATATAATGGAATAATCAATACCCCGATAAAATGAAAAAATTGCATTTTTATCATAGACTTCCATTAATCCTCAAAGTTAAAGCAGAATTGCTAAGAAGATTAATATCTGTAGAGAAATACCTGTAGAAAATAAGAATATCTGCAAGAAATTGTAGCTGCACTAGTGAGGAAGACAAGTTTGAACAAGTAGTTGAGGATCTCAATTGATATAATTCAACCAGAACTTGCTTGAATTCTCTCGTAATGGCACTACTCAAAATATTAATGCCATCAAGTGGGTTCTTTCTACTCCTTGAGTAGACTGAACGCTGTTTCTTTCCAGAATGAAATGCTTCTGGAAATATCTCAAGTAGATTCCCAAAACTAGCCTGCCCACTATAACCTCGAGCTCCATTTCCATACCCATTGCTTGCTTCAGCAAGAGATGGTTTTTTATTATGAAGCCAGGATATGACAACCTTCAACAAGAAGACCAATACTCATAGGTAAGCAAAAATTTCAAAGATGAAGCATGACGATAAAATTATACCTCCTGAAGTACTTCCTCCTTGGGTAAAACAGTCTTTATGCCAACCAGCAGGTCTATTTGTTCGTCTGGAGGAAGAAATGAGGCCATCCAGGGCATAAAATCTTGCAATACAGCTACAGGAACAGTGCATATACACTTCCAGACAATCTTTGCTTGTTTTTTAAAAGATAGTTGCTTTAAGATCAACGGGAACACCTGCAATCATGTATCAGATAGAGACCGATGAGATAAAGTTTGATTGCTAACATTTAACAGACCTAGATTCTGATCTTCTTATATGATTGTCTTTCACATTCGACATCAATCCATTTGAAAAGTACCCAAACTCCAGCAAGAAATGATATCATCACAGACCAGGTGTATTCAGCACTAATCTGGACATATTGATGATAAATGCGTGCAACTATGATTTCAATCATTTATACTTTGTTAATTTAATCAGCAACTCATAATGGATGTTGGAACTTTATTTGCAGGGTAGTACTCAAGGGACTGTGTTTCAACATCCCATGGTAATGACATTCTTTACCAATTCCAAACTTGTGCCCTACAGTTTTGGTGCATTTTGATTACTTCACCTAAGTATGACTCAACTTTGAACGTTTCCAAAAGATTCAATGAGCAATTGAGCATGTGAAGTAGTAGGTAAGAAAAAAAATTAAAAATCCACTGACCAAATAGGTATCAAAAAAGAAAGAGATAATGTATGTGTAGTGGATACCTGTCTTTCTTCCTCAAGCATATGCTGACAGATCATGGATTTTATTGATTCGATGTAAGCAAGAATTTCTGGGAACAAACTACTTAAATCTTCGCCCTCCTTCTGAACAAGATCCAAACAATGCAACAAGGAGCTTAAGCCACTAGATATGCTTTTATGTTCCTGTGCATATGTAGACACTGTATTCTTCATAGTCGAGTCCAATTCCGCAAATAGAATCTGTCAGAAATTTCAGAATTCAACAACTCCACCCCTTAGTGAGCTTGATGCAGAAAAAATAATATTGATACTGTAAAAACAAGAGAACAAGTAAACAAATACAGTCTCAGAACATTATTTCTAGTAGAAAACTAAATGGAAAGAGCACAATTCGACAAGTACAATCTCAGCATACCCTTGCATCTTCCTTTCTGACTTGTTAGTGTAAATTTCTGTTTTTATTAATTAAAAGAAAAGAAAATAAAAAGATAGGAGAGAAACTCTATGAATTTTCTTTCATTAGTTTACTCATTCTGAGATCCTGATTCGAAATTGTATCAAAGCTTAGGATGCATAGAGGATCACAAAAGCAGCAATCCACAACCACAACCATAAGTCCAATGAAAATGCTGCTGATTCAAAAAACTTTCCCATCTAAATGTTCAAAATTCTAAAGGTAAAATTTCATTACTAAACCAACCTAACATCTCATTGCGAAATATACGTAAACCTTTCAATCAGGAAAGATTAAATAAAGAAGAATTACATCAAATTCGAACAAAATACAAATAAACTAACACCAAGCAGTGGATTACTCTAACATTGAATCTACGTGAATTTCCATGTAAACATCAACTACTATGTGACTATGTCTAAGGCAGTATTCTTTTCGACTAAAACCTGAACTCAATTCTGTATAACATATTACTATAGACAGCTAAACCAATCTGAACTACAGTTAAGCTGAAAAAACATGGCATAACAGTTCACAATTAACAACCCATCTGTACGTAAACAGTAAGCTTGAATTCAGATCAAACACAACACCACGCATTTCCCCCAAAATTCAGACACCAGAATATTTTTAAAAACAAATTCGAAGCAGAATTTCGCTCACCTCATCTTCCGCAGCACAGTGATACTCAAACACAAGCTTAAAAAACTCGAACCGCCTCCCAAGAGAGCGCAGAACTTCCCTGTCGTACGAACCGCTCTCCACGGCCTCAACCGCCACGGCGTGGAGCTCCTCGAGCTCCTTCCGGAACGCATTGTGAGAGAGGACGAGGAAGAGGATCGGCGCGTCCGCCATCTTCACGCCGTCCAGGGGAGAAGAAGACATTGACGTCGTGTGCTGCTGCTGCTCCATGTGTGGCTCAACTATCGCCTTTCCGGTTCCCGCCATTTCGTGAAGAAGCTTCGGAACCGACGCATTAACTGGGGGAGGTTCCAAAGGGGAATTTGCAACATCAAAATTCGGTTACATATAGGGAAGAAGGAGATGGCGAAGGCATGATGAGTAGGCCTGTTCTGTGCCGTTTCCATTTTCAGGCGTTGAATGTTTTTGTTTGCTACCCATGCTTATTTCCTGTTTTCAAAACAACCCCCTCAACTTTCTCATTTTGTCACTCTGTGGCTCCGTCCCAGGATTATCTACACATTTTGACTTTTAATAACGGACTCAAAAAATGTGATTATTAATATTGTTCACTATATACACCTAGATTTTTAATAACTTAAAAGTACATGTTACGATGAATTTAATATCATATCACATGATAATGTCTTTACTTATAATGTTAATATATTTGCAACTTATGTTGGAACATATGTAACTCTGAAAATGAGATATTAAGATCATCGGACTATGAAATAAGAGGAATGGGATAGAGAAATCACACCATCCTATCATTATTATGTAGTAATAGAAGGGAAAAAGAGTTCAAATCGAACCATTGTACAATGGGGAGTAAAACACGTATGAAGAGTACAACACAGTGAAATAAAGAGAGCAAAAGATGAAAGCTGCAAACTCTCAAATATCCTATAAATTTCTGATAGAATAGGAGGGATGAAAAATAAATCAACAATATCTTCTGATAAATCTTATAAACTTGTTAGTAGGGTTACTATTGTGAAATAGCAGAAGAGAAGTGAAAATGTTTGAAGTTACAACTTTAAACTCTTTAAGTGTTTGTATGGAAATGTAAGAGATTCGAGACTATAAATACTGTCAGTGAAAATTGAATGGGTGATACGTAAATAATGAAAACCTAGAGAACCTCTTTGCAATAACTTATATATTTCCCGTTAAAAATAATGCGACGGCGATTGCTTCTCATTTCTCAATCTCATTGTTAACATCATATCATATCGATTGATTGAAACATTGCACCTAACCGGCAACGTCCAAGCCAATTCCTCTTGGCATTTTGCTGATTCGCTTATGCAAGCCTTTTCAGTTTTCATTTGTTTTTGTTCAAGAGACAGAGATAAGTTTTCTTTTTAAATCAAGAGACAGAAATAAGTTACTCCCACCGTCCCTCTATAATTGTCTCATCTTTTTTTTCCCACTATTTATTAATAATTTTATTATTTTAATATCTTAAATTATATATAACAATAAATTATAAAAATTAGATATTGTAAAAGTATAAGTTACAATGAATCTAATAATATATCATATGATAATTGTTACATTCGTACGTTTATAGATTTTTTCAATTCAAATTGCATTAATTTTACTGATGAATTGTGAAATAAGACACAAATAGAGGAATAGAGAGTAGAATGGTTGTGTTCGTCAACATATAAGAGTTTATTTGTCAAAGAGGATACTCCCGCCAGTCTCAATAATTACTTGAGTCTACTCTTTTGAATTACAATCATTCTTTGATTGGTGTATTTCGTCTG
>JAUOBV010000010.1:1818693-1844003 GCA_032360425.1 Rubia occidens
ATAGGATAAATCAAATCTCACAAATTCATACTAAAAATGCTTACCAATTGCTCCCAAGAGTGGATTTAGCCTAGATTTGAAAAGCCCATAACAAAAGCATAAGAATCCATGGAAAAAATTTGAGAAATGATGAAGAAATAAAAGAGATCTAGGATTTTTGAGAGTAAAAATTCTGGTGAAAAGAAAGTGTGGAAGAAGGAGTTGAAAAGGGATTTTATAGGCTCAACCCATTTTTTACCGCTGCGGGCCGCAGCAGGGTCCTGCGGCTCACAGTACAAGCACTGCCTCGCCTCTGGGCTGCGGAAATCAGTGGTTATAGCACTGGGAGCTGGGCGTGCAATTTAGGCGCTGGGGCACCGGGCGACGTGCGGTAAAGGCACCAGGTAACACTCAGTTAAGGCGCTGGGTGCCAGTCTACGCGCGGTCAAGACACTGGCCATCAGGCGATGTATGGTTAAGGCGCTGGGTGCAGGGTGCTGGGCGACACGCGGTTTCTGCTCTTTGAGTGCGGTTTCTGCTGAGACGAAGGTTGAGATGCCTGGTTGAGGGCTGGGATGCCCGGTTGAGGGCTGGGGCACCCTGTTTAGGGCCGGGATGCCCGGTTGAGCACCTGGTTGAGCACCCGGTCCTCTTCACCTGGTTGGTCGGTCAGCCGATCTTCGCGTCGGTCGCCCGACTATCCTTCTTCAAATCCAGACTTTTCTTCTATCAATGAAGCATCCATTATTCTTATAGAAAAGCTTAGTCGATTACAACTATGAATTTCAAATGTGCTAAAAAGAGATGATGTAAACCTACCTAAATCTATAAATATTCCAACAAAAAGATTTTAAAAAGATGTTAAATGCTTCGGAAAATACATGCATTTGATGTCTCATCAATAGTGAAAAAGAAAAAATTACACCACCAAAGTGTTCATCCCAAAACATTCCCCAACACTAGCAAAAAGTTCACACCACTAAAGATTCTACCAACTTCCCAAAACCAACAAAAAGAACAAACTAAAGCCATCCCAACAACACAGAGGAATCCCAAGATGAAAATTCCTAAGTGTTTCACTACTCCCTCCCCTACACTTGAACTTTGCATTTTCCCCAATGCAATGAATCAATAAAATCATAAGTAGGGAAGTGAAATGTAGTGAATCTCACTCATGTGACCCCGGAGGGTCCCTTCTCAAGTGCCGAGTCTTGTGCCTCCTCCTTATCTCTTCTTGACGCATCTCATGCCTCTCAATTTGAATGACAGCTTTGAAACCATCTAGCTTCGAAAGATGAATTATCTTAAGCACCTTCTTGATGGCCTATTCTTGAGCATCCGACCTCTCATCCACTATGGCAAACTCTTCCTTCATTTCCCGCTCAGTGGAATCCAGTTTCGAACCCCAAGTGCACATGGTATTATTTATAGAACCTAGTCGCGTCCAAAATTCAATCAACTGAAAACTCATCCCACCTACTACTTTACCAATATCCTGCACAATCTTGGTAGAACTAGCAAGTTACTCTCTGAAAATACAGAATTGATCAAGAATGTCTACGGGTAGGCTAGTGCAGTTGGGAGACACTCTAACTGGGATCTCGTTGTCATCCTCCTCGTTGTCTATATCCGGGTTTGATAGGATTCTGTAGAAATCATTTTCAAACCTCGGATCAGGGGCTATAAAAAGGTCCTCCAACACCGTATCCTAATTGATAGATGTGCACTCTGGCTGGGGTAGAATCATGAAATTGAACACCAAAGAGCCACCATATAGCCATCCAAAGCGATTCTCTGAATTCGTAGCGGCCACCATCCCTTCGTTTGCCAGCCTGTTCATCGTGTACCGTGTCTCTAAATGACCTAAATTCTCCACTGCCAATGGAGAGGGAGACACATAGCCCAAGTGTTGGGCTAAGAGTCCAACCATGCCTCCCATAGAAATCTTGCCACCTTTCTTGTTCCCCATTACAAGGCACTCATCCACAACCTCAGACATTGAGAGAATTCCCTATGACAGAGCACTCCCATAGCCAAAAGTCACTGAATGTAACGAAATGTTGGGTGAATGATTTATGTACTCTTCAAAAGGTTCTTCCTTTTTGTGCTCGATAGGATCCTCCAAAAATTGCTCAACGAGAACAGAAGTCCTTGTTGTTGATTCCTTGGGACCTCCTTCCTATACTTCTACCCAAATGCTTGGTCGATATCCCAGTGTGTCATAGTGTACTCGGTGTCATCCAAGTGGAATTAGAATCTCCTCCCCTCATTGTCTTTCATTTGCTCAAAAGTTACCAAGAATTCCAAAGTCCATTGAATATAGGTCTTCGAGTGCTTGTCCAAGAAACCCCTCTAGGAATATCCTACTATGAAAGTACATGATAGGCTAGAGTAGGCCTAGAGCTCCCAAAATTTCTTTACAAGCGAACTTTGTTTCCAAGATATTCTTCCTCGGGCAATTTAGGTACCTCCACCTTCGGGAAGCACCATCAATTTTTTTTGTCAAACCCATAAATTCATCAACAAAAAATGTGAGGTTCCTAACCTTGGCCGGCTTCTTCCCCTTGTCACCCCGGGAAGTAGCTCCATTTCCCGACATTTTTCTCTTTGGGGCTATCCTATTCACAACAAGAAAAAATGGCAATGTAATGATAACCAAAGGAATTCATTGAGATTCATTAAAAAAGAACACCCCTTCCTAAATAGCCACAACATTTCAAACCATGTTATCTCATATAAAATTTATTCAATCAAGAATCATGCTTTCAAAACTATCCACCCATGAAGAATCATGGAATTCCACCAAGAGCTCATGAAATCAAGAATCATTTCTCTTAAATCATCAAATTTCCTTGAAGATCAAAGCACAAGAACCATACACCCATCCCCACACTTAGTTTAGAACAAACTCATTTAAAGAACTCAAAAATTTCTCCCAAAAACAACTCCACATGTTTCAATGCACAAAACTCCTCCACAAATTAACATCATGCTAAATAAAGTAAGTAAACATAAAGCTCAAATGATTACCTTAAATTTCAAGCCAATAGATAAATAATCCACATAAGAAGAAGAAAAAATGCTATTTTTTTTAGCAAAGTGCCCAATATTTTGAAATATCTCAAGGAAAGGGGGGAGAGAGTGTTCTTGGGAAATTTTAGTGAGCTAAATGAATCCTAGGGGTGAGCTAATGTACTATAGATTATTATTTTTTAGCAAAGAATGTGAATAAGGATGACATTTTTGAAATTAGAGAGTGAGAGGGACAAAACAACCAATTAATTTATGGCATTGGTTTACTATTTACTCCCAACACGTGGGGAAAAACAAAGATTTTACTGAACTAATGAGCCAAGAATTCCATGTTTTAGCTTAAAATTTGAATTTTAATCGCAACAAACTAAATCTGGCACCATGCACCCCTTGTGCTAGACACCTTGCACGGACCGCACTAGAACTCAGCATTGGCCGTTCCAAGAGGAATGGGCCATGCCAAAATTTGGCACGAGGCCCACTTGTGCCAAATGGGTGTGGCACGAGTTTAGTGCATTTTCCCTCTTTTTCTCTCCTTTTTTGAAAATACCTTGTCTCCAAACAATTTCTATGTATTTTCACTAAAAAAAATAATGAGACTCAACTCAAACCACCAATCAATAAGAGTTTCATCTCAAAAATCTTTGTCACATACTTAAAACATGCAAAATCTATCTACTAAAAATAATGTCAAGAATATAGAAAGAAAGGCCATGTATGTTTATTTTCGTCCTTACAATTTATTCCTTTTTCATGCATTTTAATTGAAAGAACCTACTGTTGGGTCTCCAGAGTCTCCATCGGCAACTCCACCCACAATGATATCCTTGTGGATAGGTCTCCACAAGGAGTCATCCTTACCTTTAAGCTGTTTGTTTTCCAAGGAGAGTGAATATCCATTAATAGCCCAAACTGAATCCTTGGTCCTTGGGTTTGGGAGGTGGTCAAGGGTGTTTTACATCCTCTCCACTTCCCACACCCCGCTGCATGTTAGTGAGTATAGAAAAATAATCCAAGACAGATAAATCATCAATAACATCATACAATGCCATGGTTTAATCAATATGCTCATCACAGTTAAAGTGCATGGGAGGATTCTTTATATCACTCTCATATTCTTCCAAAATCCCATCAGTTACATTATCTTCCTTGCTATCATCAAGAGTCACATCAATGAATTATCATTATTCATTATGTGAGAGTTATCATGTTGAAAATCTACTTCACACAAAGTTATGCCTTTACAAACAAGAGAGGGATTAGGTGAATCATGCTTAGACTTGTAAATATCAAACCCAACTCTACCCAATCACCCTCTAAGGTTAGTGTTCCCGAATGAACATTGATCTTAGTCCTTGATGTTTTGAGAAAAGGTCTCCCTAATAAAATTGAGGGTGCACCAGCACCATCGTTTGCTACATCAAGGACGTAGAAGTCTGCCAAAAACACTAATTTTCCCACTCGTACCATCATATCCTTCACTAGTCCACGAGGACTAGCTTGGGAGTGATCGACCATTTGGACGATTACCCTAGTCTCTTTAAGTTTTTCTGTCTCTAGTTTGACATTGATGGAAGCTCCAAGATCAATCATAGCATTTTCCACCATTTTACCACCTAAAGAAATAGGAATTGAAAACATTCCGGGGTCATCCCATTTTGTAGGCAATTTTCTATGGTTAAGAGTGGTGACTCCCCCTATTGTCACCTTACCAAATTTATTAAGTGGTTTATTCCTCATTCTTGTACATGAGACTTTAAAATTTTTGCATACGAGGGAACATGTTCAATAAAGTACAAGAATGAGACACTAACCTCTCCACCTTCTTGAAGATTTTCTGGATATGATCATCTTTGGTTGGCACCTCCGACCTTCCCCTAAGTGCATTAGGAAAAGCAGCTGGAGATTAACCCTTGCCTCGGGTGTTGAAATCTCCTTGATGGGTTCCTCCATAACCAATTCTTTCTTCTCCAAGTTGGTTTTGTTGTTGTCCATGATCAAGTCATCTTCTTGAGATATTTCCTTTTCGAGCTCATGCACCTCGTTCCCGCTTCTCAATTCCAAAACACTAACATTTCTCAGATTAACCTCCAGTTAGGAAGGAAGTTTATCATACTCTTTGGCTTCAAGTCGGCTTACCGAGGTGGCAAGTTTCCTGACTTGAATCTCAAGATTCTTGATGCTTGATAATACCCTTGTCCCGAGATCTTCAATCCTTCACCTTGTACGCTCCGCAAACACCTTATTTCTTGATCAATTGAGAAATTGCTTCAAGGAATTCCTCTCTGTTGGACTTGTAAATTGAGGCGTTGTTGTTTGAAGGCCTTTTCCCTCTCGGATATGGTTGAGATGGAGCTTGTTCGCCTCAGTTGTACCCTTGCATTTGGTTCTCCTCGCGGTAACGGAAGTTGATGTGATCTCGGTACCTCGGGTTGAAGGTGTTTGTGTAGGGAACTTTTCCTTCTCCTCATTGGTTCCTACAGAACCCTTGTTCTTATCCCCTAGCAAACTGAGACCTATTTTCACCATTATTAAAATCCAATGCATTAACTTTGTCAAAGTACTCCACCACTTGCGAGCACACATCCATATGATAATCAAGATTATAAACACCTCACACTTTTGTTGGTTGGACTCCCATTTTCATGAACTCTTTCCTCATAGAGGAAAAAGCTTGGACTTGCTATTCTGACTTAAGGGATTGAAATGGTTTATCCATGGGCTTCACCCTAGACCTTGTACCAAATTGCCTTGTTCCGTTTTCCATTTCCTCAAAAATTGCCATTGCTTACCTTGAGTCTTGTTCGCGATTGAACCTTTGCAAGCGGAATTCATCATACACATATCATTATCGCATAACCCTTAGATTGTATCATCCATGAGTGATACTATCAGGCGGTAGATAGTATAACCAATATTTGGCAGAATCCCTAAGTAAGAAGGGAAACATCCTTAGATTGTAGTCTTCCTTTGAAACACCTGTCGTCTTCATATTGGTACAAACTAGGTGGAACTCTGAGAGATGCTTGTTCGGATCTTCTCTGGCTATCCCATGGAAAGTTGGAAAGCAATGAATCATACCGCTCTTGAGCTCACTAATCACATTTGGTGGAAACGGTGGAAAAATAATGCATATCAGTTGATTCTTCTATTTTAGAGCCATCAACTCTTTCAAGGTGCGGTTCTCCTCCATCTTTTATTCTTTATCTACTGCTACCGAAAGTGGTTTTTGTGGAACTTCCGGGCTAGGTCTCCTCTTCTTTTCTTGCCTACTACCTGTGCAATTCATTGGATTATGTAAAACTCTCAAGTTTTTGGCACGGATATGTACCATAAACTGGGAATAAACAATAGCCAACTAAAATCAACACTAGAAAACATGGTTAGAAGTAACAGGTACAAGTAAGAAAGCTCAACAACAAATACCAAGAAAAAAACAAACAAAGAAAACACTACTTACTCAACTAGCATGTTATGTAAGTTAACTACAAGATCGTTAAACTAACATCCTCGATATAGGCACCAATATTTAACCCACCCCTTCCCAGCGTCGCTAGTAAACCATGAGATATCTACTAAGCTGAGAAGGGGATGTGAGTCAAAGATAAGAATTTATATGTCTTGTTCCTACTACTATACTACCAAGAATGGTAGATAGTGGAAAATACCAGTTTAATCTACGAAGATGTTAGGAATATAGTAATATACTAAAGACAACTGTGGTCGGGTTATCAATCTGACCTCATGTTAGGAATGAACAATGTTGTAAAAATAACCATTGCGGAGGAGGGAATTTCAACTATCAACTACAATCATGTAATGAACGGAACAAACTATACAAACAAGCACTCGGGGAATATTTTTTTAACATTGTCAATGTTATTTCTATCAATGATATCATCAGATACAAGAACTTAACCCTATTCTACTGTTTGTGTCATGTGGTGCAGACAATGGTCAAAACTTCCCCCTATCGTTCACATTGAGGTGCGTGTATAAAAAATTTCATTAGTCTCACCTTCGCAACTAGGGGAGTACAACAACGGCTATGGCACGTTGCGCGGGTCTGATTCTCCCCTGTGCGATTAAGTCCCGGGCAGAACACTATGGACGAAATACCTCCCGACTTACAAAGGCATAGAAAATAGCCATGTTATCGATGACTTCTAGGATTAACATAATAATCCTAGTTTGCTACCTACTCTACCTATACCCACAACCTTTCAGACCTCTTTGGTCTGCTAACTAGATGCATTGTCGATCGTGAAGATTAACAACGGTAACCTTCATGCACATGCCCAGGTCCAGACTATTGCAACCCAAGCACATCTAGGTTTCTTCAACCGGAGAGTAGTAATAGTGCACCAACATGAAAGTAGACTCGGTTTTGTGCCAACAAAGTGTAACAATCATGAAATTCATAAGAATATTAAGAACAAGCCAACATAATGATAAAAAACACATAGAAATAGGTTGATAAATATCAAAAAATAAACATTAACACGTGAATACAAATATAATCCCCAAGCAAGATTTCTACTTCCTAAGCATTGAACCAAAGTATTTCATTGGATTCAACACATTTAGGGAAAAGAAAGATGAAAAGATGAAAAGAAAAGAAACTAGAGAAAAGTGAGAGTGTTTTCTCTCTCTAGCCAACTACTAAGATATAAAAATGAGCATAAATTAAAACCCTAGTTGACAATGGTCCATATGTATAACAGTAGGGAAGAGGGCCTAAAAATAGGCCTAAAAGTGGCCTAAAACCCTAGCAGCCACCAGGGGTTGTGCCAGCGCGGGGCGTCGGTCCTGGCATTGGCCGCGCCGAACGTGTTAGCGTGGGGCACCAGTCCTAGCACTGGCCACGCCGAATGTGTTGGCGTGGGGCGCCGGTCCTGGAACTAACCGTGCCGAACGTGTTGGCATGGGGCACCGGTCCTGGCACGGGTTATGCCACTTCTGGTGGGTGTTCTCCATGTCAACCTGCATGGGCCACCGACTGGGTCTTTGTTTTATTTCTTTCTGATTTGTACTGAGCGTCGTTTTGCATGTCGCATCGATTAGAACCTTGTTTTTCTTAGTACCTCGGTGCGACCCAAATTATTCTTCACACCCCGTAGTATGTTTTGGCATTTGTGATTTGAAAAGGAGCGTGACATGAAAATGGAACATCCCTCCCCACTAGCTAATTTTGGAGTGAAAAGTGGGGACCCTCGTGCTAGAAATTGACACGGTCCATGTAAGGTGATATGTGCATGCCAAGGATCCTTGACACAGGCTATGTTGGTTGGTGCAAGCTGTGCTATATTTTTGTCTGCGCCAAACTTGTGCGGTCTGCGCCGGCCGTGGCTGGTTCGCTTGGCTAACTTCTTTGCACCGCTACGGGTAAACCGTTGGTTCAATTTGGAAGTTCTTGTAGTCAATTTTTTAGCGCTCGAGAAGACGAATCCAATGGTGACACCCTCAAGTGCTGATTCTTTTTGGATTTTCTCCAGAACTCCGTGCAACCTCGAAAAAAAATCCCTCCATTTCTTCTTTGGCCCTCTTGAACTTTGAATCCGCCTTTCTTGGTCCCAATTCCATCTACTACCATGATTTGGACTTCGTGGCCTTCGATATACTATCATCCTTGCAAATGGCCTTTAATATCTTTTACCGATGGGGCAGGGTGGGTACGGAATATGGTACCTCCATACCCATACCCACCTAAATGTTTTATACCCATACCCGCTCCATAACCCATGGTGGGTACAATATTAAAATCCACCCCCGCCCCATTACCCACTTGGGTCTTCATACCCACTTCAAATCCATTTTCTCACCCCATTTATATCTCCAAAAATACCTAAAGTTTAAAAAAAATTACATGAAAATATTAGAAGTAAAACATGTGCATTATGGATAAATAATAGTATATTATATAATAAATTAGTGTATACATAGCGGGTATAGTGGGGCGGGGCGGGTATGAACTAATATCCATGTATGACCCACTACCCATGGCAGGTATCAATTTCCATACCCATACTCGCCCCACCCCCACAAAAACTATATCGCCCAATTGGGGCGGATGTTCGGCGGACATCCACCAAAACCCGACCCACTGCCATCCCTAACCATATGTATATGTTCTTGAATTTAGGTGAAGAAAATGAGCGGATGAAATTGAATGTAGAAAGTAAAAAGTAGAACGGGTGAATGAAATTGAAGAAATCTAGCCAAAAATGAAAAAAATGTGTCATTTAAAAAAATATCTCAAAAAGGTAAGTGTGTCACAAATAGAGAAACAAAATGAGAGTTTCAAATTGAGATATAAGAAAGTTGTAGATATAAGGCAAGATTTGGGTGCAATTATTTTAATTTTGAGGTGAAAGGTGAAAATTGAATTGGAAGAATATAAGTAACACAAAGTTTTATTTTAACTGATTAACTATTACATAGGGGTATTTTAAAAATTACTATGACTAAAATGAGATTTTATATTTAATTTTATTATTACAATGAGTTACCTATGATTATAAAACATTTTAAAATGAATCTAAGTGAATAAAACTTTTTAAAATGAATTTCAACATATAAATAATTATAATCAGACATTAATAATTAAAAATATGTTTTACATCAATTCAACTATGACTCACTTGATATTAATTTCGACCATCTTTTTCTAATTAACTGATAAATAGTGACACAAAAAATTACTCCTCCTTCCCGGCAGTTTTGGCATGTTTTTTTTCAACTTTCTCAGACCATGTTTGACCATAAATTTCAATTAGTATATAGAGTCTAATATCATCATGTGATATATTGTTAGACTCCTATGTTTACGTAGTTTCTAAATATCAAATTTTATTGTACTATTAATATCCGTAATTAAAGTTATTGATGGTCAAACATGGTATGAGAAAGTTGACCAAAAAATATGCCAAAACTGTCGGGACGGAGGGAGTATAATTTTAAAGAGACAAATCCTTTTTCTCTCTAATTTTGAAAAAGTGCTCTCCTTCCCAAGTAAACCCTTGCCACCGCTGGGGAGGTATCCACCACCACCAACTTCAGAAAGTCTTTGTTAAGTTTTCCTGCGATTTTTTGTTTGATAAAATTGATGTGGCATCAGATATATTCTCAAGTTGATTTAAGAGAAATTTGAATCAAAAATCGTTTTTATATTGACTTTTGGTAATTTCTTATGAGATAACACAATAGACTTGTAGATTTCGACTGATTTAAATGGTATAGACTAATCTGATGAGTTTATTTTGGTTAAGCTGCTTCTAGACTAATTTATTTCATTGTTCCAATATGGCACAAGTTAGAGATTTTGTACACACAAATTAACTAATCAAATTTTGTCGATTGACAAATTTTTTGTGCAAGCATGCAACTTGTGATAGAAAAATATCAAACATATTACTTGTTATTGTAATTGTTTTGAGTTGGGACGCAAATCCGTTAGGTAGGTTTAGATCGAGTTTATTGTAGAGGAAGGTCACTTCATTGTATGTACCACCTTTTCTTTAAAAATTTAGGTTTACCACTTCTCTATAATCGTGTCTATTCTGTATCAAGTTGTGTAAGGTCACTGAACCATTCAATATTTACGTATAGAGTTGACGTATAAAGTTGGATTTCTAAATATCGCTAAAAAGACACGGAATCAGGAGCATAGAAAATGGACCACATAGTTATTGCTACTCCCTCTGTTCATTAGAGTTTGGCACACTTTTTAGCTTGCTTTCTCAAGATATGTTTGACCATTAATAACTTTTGCTACGTATGTTAATATCATGTAAAATTTTAATATTTGAAAAGTACATGTTACGCATAATCCAAGGATACCTTACATGATAATATTACTACTTATATGTTACATGAAATTTATGGTCAAACGTGACTTGAGAATGTTGACTGAAAAATGTGTCAATTTTAGCTGAACGGATGGAGTATATTAGAAGAAAAGAGATTTTCATTATTTTCCCCGAATTATGGATTTTATAGACAATATAACAACAGCGTGAGCTGCATTCTTGATTCTTGTTTTTCTCATGATGATTACTTATAATTTAATCATAAACTCCACCAATTAATAATACTCCTATTATAGAGTCTTAAATTGCTGCGGCGGCGCGAATCCATGGATAGTATAGCCTCCACCGTTCACGGCGGCGCCGGCGGGAAATGGATAGCAGCGGCAGCAAGCATCTGGATCCAGTGCAGCAGCGGAGCATCGTACGCCTTCGGCATATACTCGCCGCTCCTAAAGTCAACCCAGGGCTACGACCAGGCCACGCTGGACACCGTCTCCGTCTTCAAAGACATCGGCGCCAACGCCGGGATCATCTCCGGCCTGCTCTACTCCGCCGTGGTCTCGCAAGGCGGGAGCGGCCGGTGGCGGTGGCTCCGGCAGCCGTGGGCAGTGCATCTGGCCGGGGCGATCCAGTGCCTGGTCGGATACTCCATGATCTGGGCGGCGGTGGCCGGGATCGTGGATCGGCCGGCGGTGGGATGGATGTGTCTGTTCATGTTCCTGGCGGCGCATTCGCAGACGTTCTTCAACACGGCCAACGTGGTGACGGCGGTGCATAACTTCCGGGACTACAGTGGGACCATTGTTGGGATCATGAAGGTACGTTTGCCAATTGTGCCGTTCTTATCTTTCCTGGGCTTTGGACTAAAATGTCCTTCCGAACGCTTTCGGAAACTTTGTCGTGGAGCGGCAATTTCGGCAAGTTTCCCATTTTGTGGGATGTTTGTTGAGGTGGCGCGGTTTGAAACGACACCGAGTAGTAAAAGTTTGACTTCTAAACAATTGACGCATTTTCTATTTTTTTTAAAAAGGAAAATGAGAGGAGAATGATGGCTTGAATAGTAAAAAAAAGGAGATTAAGTTGATAAAAATAATCCATAAGTATTTTACTAAAATGGGAAGTTATTGTTAAATTTGATCAAATAATTTTTTTTGAAAGTAGGCCAATATTAAAGGACTGGAGGGAGTACGAATATTTATTATACTCCATCTGTTTCACTATATTTGGCACTATAGGTTGATGTGTTGTTTTTTTTTTGCAATTGAAAATGTGTAGAGAGAATTGAATGAGGAGAGTAAAAAGTTTAATGAGTGGTTGAAAATGATATACTTTTTGCCATAAAAGGAAATGTGATAATTTAAGAACATACGAAAATGGTAAGTGTGTCAAATATAGTGAAACCGATGGAGTATTGCACTTGACAATATTAAATTCTTACAAAAATGCAGCTTTTAAAAGCATAAAGTTTTGTTTTTGATCACCTCGATCGAATAATATAATTGATGATGTGATTTAGTGTTTGTTTTTGTTTATTGTAATGAACTTCTTATAATTTTGAATACAAAATCTTGGGAAAGTCATATAGAAAGATGAGATTGAATTAAAATTATAGAAAAGTAAAATGTTTTAGTTGTAATGTTAAAAATTTATTATGTAACATGTAGTACTGTAGTTATAAGTTTATGACTTGATTAATGCAAACTGAAATTTTTATCTTGATTTCTTTTTATTTGCAATTTAAACCTTGGTCTTTCCATAACTTATGGAAATACCGTCTTTCAAAAGACAGACTCAATTTTGAAAGCTTTTTAAAGTTTATTTCAAAATATAAATAAGAGAGTCTGTCTCTTGAAAGACGGTCTTTCCATAAGTTACGGAAAGACCAAGGTTTAAACTGCAAATTTGAAGAAATCAAAATAAATTTTTTGGGTTGTATTAATTGGGTCATAAACTTATCACTTCTAAATGTTGCATAATAAACTTTTAATATTACAACTAAAACATTTTCCCTTTCTATAATTTCAATTCAACCTCGTCTTTCCATATGCCTATGAAAAACGGTCTTTCCCAAAAGTTTGCCTAAATAAGAAAAGGGTTTCATGCTAAAAATCCTCATTTTCAAAATTTTAAAGTTGAATTATATTTATTTATATGTCGATGACAATTTTAAAAAGATTTCAATAATTATAGATATCTCATTGTAATAAATAAAAATAAATATCAAATTATCTTATTAGTCGAACTAATTCATCTAATGGTTAGCCAATTTAAAACAAGAATTTATACATAAACAATTATAAGTCAACCTTAAAACTATATGAACGAGGGTTTTAATAATCGGTCTAACCATTAGACGATCTAAGAAGAGACTATCTCTTTCTAAAATCAACACTTCATGTGTGTTGGTATTATAAATAATGAAAAATATTAACAACGAGGCAAAGTTTTAGGAAACACCGTCTTTCCATTAGCTTATGGAAAACGGAGTTTAATTAGAATACTCCCTCCGTCCCAGCTCAAATTTCACAGAAATTTTTTCACGCTCATCAAGAAACTTGTCTAATCGCTAATATGTTTAACTACGTATAATAACGGTAAACAAAAAAATTACTTTTCAAAAACTACTTATTATGATGAATCCAACAATATCACATACGATAATATTATTGTTTATATATCTATTTAAATATGTGGTCAAAGTTAGACAGTGAATAGTGACATAAAGTGAAGTGTGAAGTTTTAGCTGGGACAGAGGGAGTAATATAAAGGTAAAATATTTTAGTTGCAATAATAAAAATTTATTATGCTACATGTAGTAGTTATAAATTAGTTCTTTCTAATTTATAGTTTAAACCTTAATCTTTTCATGGGTTATGAAAAGACCGTCTTTCAAGAGACGGACTCTAACAATGAAACGTATATTTCAGAACGAACCTATGATCAATTGCTTACATTCATATCACGGCTTGTTGATCACTTTTGTGGTAACCAGGGATTTCTCGGTCTGAGCGGTGCTGTGCTGATCCAAGTTTACAACACAGCATTTCAAGGCAATCCATCCCATTTCCTGTTGATGTTAGCATTACTTCCAACTCTGGTTACCTTGGTGCTAATGTGCTTGGTAAGAGTTGATACATCACACTCCAAAAATGAGGAGAAATACCTCAACCATTTCTCCCTAGTTTCTCTCTTAACTGCTGCATACATCACGTTTCTGATCATCCTGGAGAGCACGGTCTCTCTGCCACTCTGGTCGAGAATCGCTACTTTTTCGCTCCTCCTCCTTCTGCTCTTCTCTCCTTTCCAAGTTGCTTGCAAGGCTAAGAGTGAGTGCTCGTTGCATCGCGATCACGAGGCCTCCTCATCCCGAGCGCCTCTGATCAGTGACGGAACCAGAGTTGGTGGTGAGTAGGTTTGAATTTTCTTAACATGTATAGAGAAGAGTGAAAGGTAGGGATGTAAATGAATCGAGCTGCTGTTCACGAGCAGTTTGATGACATTAAGCACATTTGATGCTCCAATGAAATGATTTTTGCTGCCTTTGACAGATGAAAAGGAGCCACTAATGAAGTCATCTGAAGCTGCAAAGCCCTTAAATGCCAGTACTTCTGATCATGAATTTGTCGAAATTGGAGCAGATTTGAATCTACTCCAAGCAATGAGTACACTGAACTTCTGGCTTTTGTTCATCGCAATGTTATGTGGCATGGGATCTGGACTCGCCACAATCAACAACATCAGCCAAATAGGCCAATCCCTCGGCTACACAGCTACTGAGCGCAGCACACTGGTTTCCCTATGGAGCATATGGAACTTCCTAGGCCGGTTCGGGGGAGGCTACATTTCAGACATTTTCCTGCACAAGATGGCCTGGGGGAGGCCACTGCTCATGGCTCTCTCTCTCGCAGCCATGACGGCCGGCCACGTGACAATCGCGTCGGGGTTCTCAGGCAACTTGTACTTAGGCTCGGTTCTGGTTGGCATCTGCTATGGCGCGCAATGGTCGTTGATGCCCACGATAACTTCTGAGATCTTCGGGTTGAGGCACATGGGGACCATCTTCAACGCCATTGCTGTGGCGAGTCCGGTTGGATCCTACATTCTGTCTGTTAGGGTGATTGGGTATGTTTATGATAGGAGTGCAGGGAGAGAGGGGGGTGATTTGTGTTATGGGAAGTACTGCTTCATGTTGTCTTTCTTTATCTTGGCATCTGTGAGTTTGTTGGGGTTTTTGGTTGCTCTTGCTCTTTTCTTTAGGACAAGAAGGTTTTATTACCAGTTGAGAATGAGATGGTTAGGCTACAATGCTACTATTGCAACACCATGAAGTTGGTATACAGAATACGCACATACATACCTTATTATCATCAATTATTGTTTTTGCCGATCATATCTTGCCATTTTTCTTTATGGATGGTGTAAAATTTTGGTTCAAATGGTTGGTTGGTTTGGCCTTTTGATGCATTTATATCGGAGACAATTTCTAACGATTCAAGTAGTAAACAATGTTTAGTTGGCAACAAGTATTCACTGTATACCAACACATTGGTATAACAATCTACTGGTATTGTTATCAATACGCTGCCGTTCCATATCATATTTTAGATTACAATCAAGTAACACAGTTAATAAGTCAGTTGAATCGTTATATTGATTCAAAATGCCAACCTACTTAGCAATTGTTAGTTATACTTGTATCGCTCACGATGGCAATAAACAAACATTGTTGGTTCATACAATAAGACTAATACATAACGACAACTACTCTTTCGAAATGTTATAAAGACGTCATACATTAAAAAAACACTCATCCTGCACCGTGGCGTGATGGACGATACACCCCACCACCAACGATACAGTGCCGGAGTTGGCGAGAAATGGATCGCCGCAGTTGCGAGTATATGGATTCAGATCGGCTGAGATGCGCTCATCCTTATTTTTCTCTTTTAGTTTTAATTTGAATTTGACACTGATCACCATTGCATTTGACCCTAAACTCCCCACATATGAATTTCTCACATAATTTGTTTTCTGTCTCCAATGATCAAGCTTTGTAATCTAATTGGTTGCTAGTGATTTAGATAAACATTTGGTCATTTTCATGATTTAGATATGAATCTCAGTATTTTGTATCAGTGTAAGAATTATTTTTTACATGTGTATAATAGATTACCGTCAGTTATGCTCTTTGTAACAATAAATTAAAGTTTTTTTCAGATAACTTTATGAATGTTTGATTTTGTACTTTACAAGATGACATCAATTTAACTTTTGTGAATGTTCCAAACCAGAGTATCATTACTCGGACCATCCTCGAAAATTCTGTTTCATAGAACGAAAAACAGAGCACTCTGAAAACCAATTTTTTTGAGCTGATTCAGATCGCGTGAAAATCTGGAGATGGAGCTAGATTACAACCCGAGCCTAAAATCCCTGATCCTCAACAAATGGGTTTCCACGGTCTGCAGCATATGGATCCAATCCACCAGCGGCTCCGCCTACACCTTCGCCGTCTACTCCCAGGCCCTCAAGACCACGCAGCGCTACGACCAGTCCACGCTCGACGCCATCTCCGTCTTCAAGGACCTCGGCGCCAACGTCGGAGTCCTGGCCGGCCTCCTCTACTCCACCGTCACCGCCCGTCGCCCGGGAGGTGAAGCTGGGCCGTGGGTGGTGCTGCTGTCCGGGGCGGTGGTTGTGTTCGCGGGGTACTTTTTCATGTGGCTGAGCGTGGAGGGGATCCTTCCTCCGCCGCCGGTGGCGGTTATGGGGCTGTATATGCTGCTGGCGTCCAATGCGACGACGTTTTTTAACACGGCTAATGTTGTCACCGCTGTGCATAACTTCCCCAAGTATAGTGGGACCGTCGTTGGTATCATGAAGGTCAGTTTCATCGTAATATATATTTTTAAATATCAGTTTTAATTCATATAAACATGTTTATTGAAGCTAGTTTTTATTATGATAATTTATTTTCTATTTAGTGCATGTGCTTTTTGAATGATGTGAACTAAACTCCCTATAACTGATTGGAATTGAAGTGAAGCGGACTTAAGTTCAAAAGAATAGAGCCTTAGATTTTCAATTTTCTGATTGAGCATGATCTGTAGCTTAGCAGTCGAAAGTGTTAAGCTTGTGAGTAGATTCTTGTTAAGTGCATTGTTCTTTTTGGGGTGTAATGAATCCGTAGAGATTATGTATTTGGATATGGAACGCAGAAAATCTGTGCTGAATAGTTGTCTCGCATTTGGGGCTCTAGTATGAAGTATAAACTGTTTATAAGCAAAGATTAGGTTCGAAAAGAAGCATTGATAGACGTGAAAAGTTAACTATTTGTAGGTTTAGAACTGACTGAAGTTCCGTTTTCTCGATACTTGTGGCCTTATTTCAGCTGAACTCAGACCATGCTAGTGGTTTGTGCAAAAACCTTCTGAATTGAGATGAGACTCATGTACCGAATGTGTTTTCCCCGAAAGTTCTTTGTCATGGTCATTCGAGCACTTTGTTTCTTCCATGCTGTTATTAATAGTGAAACAAATGTTTATCGCGCCAACTTCCTTTTCTGTCTTTTCTACCATAGACCATTTGATGTCTATATGCAATTGTTATTACAGGCTGCTGAAATTGTTAATTAGCAGATATCAAGCTTGAACATGGTTCAAATTCTTTGATTAGATGTACTATTCTCTTGCAGGGTTTTCTTGGCCTGAGTGGTGCAATACTGATTCTGGTATATCAAACAATCCTTAACGACAAGCCTAGCACGTACATTTTGTTGTTAGCACTGTTGCCATCCATAAATTCTCTTGTATTTATGTGGTTCGTCAGAATTATCCCGACAACTGAAGCAGATGAAAAGAAGTACCTTGGCATTTTATCATCGGTTGCCATACTTATAGCTGCATATCTGGTGGGAGTAATTCTCCTAGGAAATTTCATTACATTACACTCTCCAGTGCGTGTTTCGACACTGGTTGTATTGATTCTGCTGCTTCTGTCACTGCTGAGCATTGCAATTAAAGCCCAGAAAATGAAGTCCAGTAGGATTGTAAGAACGTTGCTTGAGCAGAACCCGTTGTACTTTGATACGTTCCAGTCCCGACAAGATCCTGAAGCAGCATATCAAGAACTTCCCGGTGAAGAAGTGAATAGGAATGCTTTAGACTTAACTACTGAACGGGGAGAAAATCTGAATCTTTGCCAGTCACTGTGGACTCTTGGTTTCTGGCTATTATTTCTTACATCGGCGTGTGGGATGGGCTCAGGGCTAGCTACTATCAATAACATCAGCCAAATAGGACAATCTCTAGGCTACTCAAGTAAACAGTTGAGTGCTTTGATTTCTCTTTGGAGCATCTGGAACTTCAGTGGACGGTTTGGAGCCGGTTTTTTATCTGATTACTTCCAACACACGAGAGAGTGGCCAAGGCCATTGTTTCTTGCCATCAATCTCGCGGTTATGAGCATCGGTCTTGTTATGATCGCTGTTGGTTTTCCGGGCGCTTTATATGCTGGTACTGTCTTGGTGGGCATCGGGTATGGCTCGCAATGGTCACTGATGCCTACAATTGTTGCAGAGATCTTCGGTGCTGCACATATGGGGGCGATTTTCAATACTATCACGATTGCTAATCCTGTTGGGACATACATCTTGTCAGTTCGGGTGGTTGGTTATCTCTACGACAAAGAAGTAACTGGAAGCGACAATACTTGCATTGGAACTCATTGCTTTAGGTTATCTTTCCTTATTATGGCCCTCACGACACTCGTTGGGTCTCTTGTTGCCTTAGGGTTGTTTTTCTGGACAAGGAAGTTCTACAAACAAGTGGTATTGGCAAGGCTTAGACATCCTATCAGGGACCAAGAGTAAAGGCTTTCATATACTTGAAGAGTCCTGTCTGTAATACTGAAGACCGGACTCCCCTAGTGAAACGGGATTAGCATCTGTCAAGGTGGTGCTGAACTTGGTTTATACGCCTTCAGTTTGATGTCTGATTTGCTAGATTCACCTCGATGCTAAAAAGGAAAAAAGAGACCTTTCGAAATGAAGTTGGCCGGCATGACGAATGGCCATTTGCATTGGAGCCAAGCTTTTTGTGTGAATCAGTCTGTGATTGGGGAGTCTGTGAAGTCTGGATTTGATGAATATACTGATGTGATGGGGCATGTTGATAATCAATGTGTTTTGTGTTTTTATTTATGTTACACATTTGTGGTATCACTGGTATGGTATGTAATATGTAGAAGTAGAACACTGCATATTAGAGTACACACAATTTATTGTAGATTCACTGTTTGTATACTATACACGAGCCCTGAAATTTGATTGTACCCAAAATAAGATGCATTTTTGTGCAAGTTACGCTAGCTTGCTGAGATCTGAACCAATGACTTTACCATTTTTCAAAATGGGAGTTAAATCTCTGACTCCACATTCCAATCATGTTCCATGCATTAGTTTAGCTGATGATTATTTTTAGAGTTAAGTGGTAAAATGACACTGACTTTAGGATGAAAGTAACAATATAACCATGCAATTTCAGAAAGTGTCAAAATAACCTTTGACTCCGCTGACTTTTTAGTCTACATTCGTTTGGCTGGATTATGATGAAAAGATAATTTTGCCCGTGCCTTAATTTATTTATTTTTATAAAAAAATATGAATTTCTGGTTTCTTTCTCACTCATTTGCCAAAATCCGTCTGCTTGTCTTCCCCGTTTATCAATCTTCTTCCCCCATGCCTTCCCCATTTATCTTTCTTCTCACTTCGTTGTCAAAATTCGGTTGTTTGTTTTCCCCATTTCTTTTTCACTCTCTTGTCTTCCCCGTTTGCGGCACTGCCTTAGCGGTGGTAGGTGGCGGTGGGGGTTGTGAGCTGAAGGCGGCGGTGGGCGACTGGAGCAACGCTCATAAGGAGGGAGCGGCGGGAGCGCCGGAACGCCGTTGTTCGTTCAATTGTCTCCGATCTTGACGGAAGTGCGTATGGAATTTAGGTTTTTTGTTCAATTGCCTTAGATCCGCCGTTCAATCGCCGTCTGGAATTTATGGTTTGGGGCGTGAGGTGGGCCGTGGGAGGTGGTTGTGGCATCAGAGAGATTCTGCGATGGTAGGGGTGGTGAACCGGGAGTGGTGGTGGTAGTTGTGCCGTGGTGGGGGATTGGAGTGGTGCTCACGGCGGATGGAGGGTTATGAGGAGAGTGTGGTGGAGACTAGGGTTATCGGTGGCGGTGGTGGTGGGGGCTGGGAAAAAAGAAGGGAGTAGCGGTGATGGTGAAGAGGGTGGCGGATGCTAGGGTTATTGGCGGCGGCAGTGGTGAATCTTGCAATAACGAGGTTTCTAATAGCGTCGGCGACGACAGAGTTTTGAAGAAGAGAGATAGGTTTGTCATAAGGGGTATTTTTGTCATTTCATTTTATGTTCATGTCTGATTTCATTTGGTCAATGCTGGAGTTAGGGAATTTGACTATATCTGTACACATTTTTTGAAAGTTAGGGTTAGATTAACACATACAATAATTAGTTATGGTTAAATTGATCTTTTCTGAGATTGCAAGATTATATTGACACTTTTAGTTTAAGTTGAGTTTATAAATGTATATATCCATTACTTTTTATTTTGATTAGTAGATGTAGTATGGGTCCAAACTCAGTTGATTTTGTGGATTCTGTGGGTTGGTTTTAAAATGTGGGATGTTTTGACATCATAAGTGGAAATTCAATCTCGATCCAACAAAGTTTCTCTCCCTAGAACTGGAGAGCAGCATTGCAAACCAAGAACATCTACTTCCTTGTTCACAACAACAAACCTTTCATACAAAATCAGGCACATACCTGATTTTGTTCATTAACACATCTCAAGTCCCTATCATAAACTATCATAATCACTATCTCTCTCTTAATCCCCAGCCACATACCAAATTCATATACCTTACAACCAATTACCATTCCCTAGAATCATTCAGAAGTCCTAGCCTACCAGCGAAAAAGATACCCAAATTCATAAAACAAACCAATCTCCTTTGCAGTCCACCTGTCTATATCAAACAATCTAAGACAAAACATTAGACCAAGGAATATTCAAAAGAGCAACATAAAACATACCTGAAGAAGGGAGTGCCACAATCAAATGAAGGAACCATGGAACATGGCGCGCAAAATACTGGAGGATCAGTGGTCGAATGATTCGTGACATGGTTATGAATTTTCAGAAGAGCACAAGGATTTCCCACTGGGGTCCAACCTCAGGTGTGAACAGGCCAGTAAGGAGGGGCCCGGTCCTTATCGGGGATGATGATGACTACAATTATGGAATCCGGAACTTTGAAAACTCTTTTGTAGGGTTCTTTGCGAATTATAGACAGTTTAGTGCAGGAAGAATGCAAGCATACATAGATGAATGTTGGGGCGGTGGAGTCCAAGTTATGGCAAAAACAAGCAGGTTCTATGTGTTCAGGTTTGAGAGTAGATCACACATGAGTGCAGTCCTTCACAACGACCCCATGTTCATCGCTGGAGAACTGCTGGCACTCCGCCGCTGGGTGCCAGAGATGTTGCTATCACACATGTGTATGACCCACGTTTAATATGGATCATGATTTATGGGCTTCCCACCGAGTACTTACCCCCAGAATCAGTGGCGAGGTTTGCAAGGGTAGTAGGTGAGGAGGAAGAAGTTATCTTTGGGGGTATGTCGGCGATGGAAAACGCTGACTACGTCCGTGTTTAGGTCCCAATACACTAGCCTCTGGTTTTGGGTTTCTACCTACAGCTGCGAATGGGTGTAAGAGCGTGGATGTTGGTTATGAGAGAATCCACAAGCTATGCCGAAGATATGGTGGCATAGGCCATACATTGTTGGTTTGCCTATTTCAGGGTGATACAATGCTCAAATTTTTTTCTTGCGGAAATATTTGCAGCCTTTGGCCAAGAGTTAAAAGTAGAAATTTTTAGAGACAACACAACTGAACTTTTTCCAACATCAATGAGGGTCCACCGAAACCTCTCGGTGCGGCGATTTACAAGAATCCCCGATGACTTTCTTCAGAACAATGGTCACAGGTTTGAAGGTAATGGCAATGAAATCCCGGATGGCTTCGTCTACCAGGAGAACATCATATACACCTCCCTTGATGCGAAAACACAGGTAGATGGATATAACTACGAGCTCCCGGCAAGGCAGTATAATGCTCAGCAACATCCTAATGAGCATGTCCAAGCGAACCAAACGAAAGGTGACCTGGAGGAGGATCCAGAGCACTGGGAGGAACAAACCCAGTTTGGAAACAACTCTTCTTCACCATAAAATTATTCAAACTTTGATATGTTCATTGGAGCCATCTCGGAGGAGCCTCCAATGCCCCGGAACATATCCAGAGAGACAGAAGTTCAGGCGATTAACCCTCAAAACCTTGTATCAAACCTCTACGAAACATTTGAACATGTAGACAGAGAGGTTCAACAAGAAGAAGTAGGGCCAGATAAAGCATTCAAAAGGGCAGAGGTGCAGGAAATGCTGGAACTGATGACAAACGACAAACTGTCGACGGTGGAAGATTGGACATCGGTGGATGATGTGGCGAGGGATATGAATGTAAATTCACTAGTGCTAGAAACAATAAATGAGGATGGAAAAATTATCCAATACCCTGACAGAGTGCCAACCAAACTCATTGATGAGGCTACAAAGTCCTGCAGCAGAACCATGAAATTTATTACGGAGAATTAAAGAGATCCGGATAAATAAAAAACACGACATACCTGACAGGGTACAATATATGCCTACTATTCTCAGTGATGACTTGGAACCTGAGGAGGAATCAACACCACAAGTTCTATTTCAAGTTGGGGAGGTGGATGAGGGGATTTATCACAACACTCATCAATGGATGTAGCGGCAAAAAGAAAAATTAAAGGCAAAGAGAAGAGGCAGAGTGAGGAACACTTAAATGTCAGGAAGAGGAACAAAGCGTTGAATTCATATGCACCAAATTTTGTTCGATGTGATAGGTCTGGAGAATGTTCGAAGCATGTGCAAGGGGAGCAGTGGCAGTACAACTTCAAATAGGAAGGAGAAATTACTCTGACTGATAAGACAGCTCAGAATAAAGAAGGTAATGCTTTTTCACCTACTCTTTTCCTTATGTTGAATGTCCAAACACAAGAATTAGCCACCTGCATAAATAAAAACCTATTCAATATATTAAATGCCCATCACTAGGCTAACCAAATAAATGACCATCAATCAGAAGACCAACCACACTTTGATAAACCAGCCCACCTTAATAAATCAGCCCATCCTATTTACCCACCTCATATAAACCAGCCCCAAACCAAACCAAATTCCCAGCCCAATCCCAAGCTCATCCCAAAGGAAACAATACGAAAATTACACAAACGGCCCAACTTGAATATGACTCACCAATTTTAGTACCTACGTCCCCCACGGCACCATGTGCATTCGGCATAGATATAGTTGGTGGCGGCGGAGATATAAACCACTCAACCTCACCGGCGGAATACCCACTCAATAGTACACCCATAGCCTTTCTGAACCAGCCATTTTTTACGGAACCCCATAACCGGTATAAAAGTCTTCTCATGGATGAAGGGAAATAATGTACCTCGGTGGCGCGGGAAGGGAGAGAACTGGAAAGCACCAGGAATGAGCTACCGTCAGAGGAGGGAAACGCCCAGGCCGTCCCATGGTGACAGTGATGGAGGAAAACCTTTTGGAGCCAACAACCTACCTGACAGAGAGAAAGCCGGTTTCATCAGGGAACATAGTGTCAGAGAGAGAGGCGGCGATCTTAATGGAGGAGCGGTCGGCGTCTACCACCACATTCTGATCTATAGCGATCTAAATAGAGTAGTGGTCGCCAACCTCATCCCATAGGCTGGCTTTGACAAAGAAGCTAGAACCCCTATTTAGGGTATAGCATCATGTTCAGATATACCAATGGCACTTTCAGATTTGGTTCTTAGCTATACGAATGGGGGAAATTGGGCTCAAATGATGATAACTTGGCCCACAAGGATAACCAAATAAGCTTGGAGGATCTAAAGTTGGTGGAACAGATATCTCAATTGAAAGACGGGGAGCCAGAAGACGATCAACATATGAGCCAAATGGATAAAAGAATGAGAGTGGGCTCCATCCCATACATTCTTCATATTGATCCATTGACAAAACAAAAAAGAAATCACTTCTTTCCAAAACTCAGTACTTGGATCTAAAATGTGTGAGCAAACCAACCAGGCGAGTTCAAACAACTCAATGGGTTATAAAGGAGGGTCGAGATGGGGTACCAGGGCGAGGTTAGCACTATCAAAATCCACGATCGCAACAAGAGCTATGATTGAGAGGAACATGATGTGATACAAAGGTACCGCGTTCTCTTTCCAAAAAGGGTTCGTGCTGAAAAGATGGATACCGTTTCACCAACTAGTATAGAAACTAAGAGGGGAAAGTTAACAAAATATGAAGTTGAAGCTTTGAGGTGGGTAATGGAGGAATTCATGCCAGTTGCAGGCAAATTGGGAGACAAGTGGAAGAGGAACCTTGAAGTTGAACTTAGAGATATCGCTTTTCAGAAAAGATTTAGATTCAATGTTGCTAATGAGGATCACCTAGTTTAGGCAGTTGAGAGATTCCACGAAATTGAGAAGGAAGCAGCGATCGAGCAGGGAAAGATGGTAATTGTGGGTGCGCATACATATGAGGAGGTGGTCTCAGTGGTAATGAACTCAAGTCAAGCAGTTAACTGTGGTACTTCGGTGGTTGGTCCAAAACAACCACCAAGAGGTACATGAATTTACTTAGCTGGAACTACAGAGGGCAGACACACCCTCTAAAAGTTAACACTCTGAACAACCTCGTCTCATAGTATAAACCCAATATCACCTTTCTTACGAAAATAAAATGTAACAGTAGTAAGATAAATAACTAGCTAGATAAGTCTTACTTTACTAAATGGGTAGTTGTGGATGTTGTCGGTGCTAGTGGCAGGTTATGTGCTGCTTGGACACCGGATATTCAACTTCAGGTGGCAAAATGTTGCCCAAATTTTGTATCTTGTATTATAACCTCCCAAAGTGGAGAGGAATGGATACTTCTTCAGCTGTATGGACATCCCAATAAAAGGAAGAGAGAACAAGTATGGGATGATCTAAACACAGAGCTACTCAGAAACTCTAAAACATTACTGGTCACAGGGGACTACAATCAGGTCACGGGGAACGAAGACAAGAAAGTGGTATGCGGAAGGCAATAGAAACACAAGTTTCTTCCACAGATGGGCAATGAAAAAGCAACAAAGGAACAAAGTTATGCAAATGAAGGACACCTCGGGGAGGTGGGTGATGTGTCCATTTTATATGTATATTTTGGGATCTTTTTGTAGTCATTTTGGTATGCTTTGGTGACTTGAAGACTATGTTTTACCTCAAATTCTCATTATCGGAGTTGAAAGCAACTTTACCGCTTTTGACAC
>JAUOBV010000010.1:1867714-1883027 GCA_032360425.1 Rubia occidens
CCTAGTGGTGGGGGAAAGGCTGAGGGGATGTTGGGTGGTGGCGGGGGGGGGGAGGGGGAGAGGCTGACGGGATGGCGGGAGGTGGTGGTGGCGGGAGGCAAGAGGGTGAGGCTGATGAGGAGGTTGGTGGTGGCAGAAGCCCTAGCGGGGGAAGGCTGACGCCGGAAGGGGTGGCTGGCGGTGAAGGTGGAAGGGCGGAGGCACGACGGCGGAGGTGGTGTAGCAGTAGCAGTGGAAGTGGCGGAAAAACAACGGGCAAATAACTTTTTGTCTTACAAATTTTTGCATAAGGATGAAAGGGTATTTTGGTCATTTTCGATGATCAATGACCGAAAATGATTAGTCAATGCCAAAAAATTATCTTTAGGGTTATATTTGTACTTATATAAAGTAGTTAGAGGTTTTTTTGTGTTTCATATTATCTTTGAGTTATTTGTATATTTGAATTTCACTAATGAAGGTTTGTACTAACACGTTCGCAAAACTTATATGTTGGTAAAAACTTATTTCATTTACATTGATTCTTACCGAAAATTTTCAAGTCAACACCAGACAAGAGTTAGAGTGCTCAAGTTAATCAAGCCATACTAGTTAAATTACACATACAAACAAGGCTAACAGTGCATATAATATTACAGTCGTCCTACTATGATCAATATTTACACTTCCTTGATTTCCCTCTACCATACAACGTTCATACTTTGAAAATTTGTCTTTTGACATCTTTTTATTGGTGAACTTCGATTTCAATGTTAAAAAGAAATTAAAAAGTATCATGGACTACATTTTTACTCCTTTTCTATATAATCGGGAACTGATTTTTGTATAATTAAGCAATCATTTCAATCTCTCTGCACTCTCTAAACTTGATTTCTGCTTTCCCCGTGTCTGCTCCGATATCTACCACATCACAACACTCGGCTCTTTGAATCTGAGAAACATACATGATACAACAAACCAAATAAATAATCTCACAAGGGAGGACAAAATAGTTTTGTTCCAGAGTTTATTTTCCACTTTTCAATAAAATTTCAAGACGTGTTTGATTAACGATAAGTTTAACCGCATATAATAAATGTGTATAAAAATGTGATGTTTAGAAAGTTCACATTAGAAAGAATCTCAGTGAGCTGAAAAGTTTACTAAAAAGTGAGAAAATTATAATGTGAGAGGGAGTATATTTTAATGTATAGTTAATTTTATTTCTTATCTTCACACACTCTTTTATCTATGTGGTTTAAGGATTGGTCCTCAGTTGGTTATGAAATAATTATGGTAATAAATAACTTCTCTATTCAACATTTTTATGAGCAACAATTAATAAAAACTACACTGTACTTTATGTTGACTTGTTGAACACAAAAGGAGCTAGTAAGTTAAGTTCATAGATTTACAGCTTGTACAAATAATGGTTACTTGAAAAATAAGCAAAAGAATTATTCTTTTTCCATGCATTAATTGATAACTAAGTCAACAAAGTGAAAATAACCTTTCAATTTGAACTAAATACTGATGAACTAACCTCAAGACGCTTGGTTCCCGATGAGAAAACCTGAATTTCAATGACGAATTCAGCTGAATGGTTGCCCCCAGCACTACAAGCCGGTAAATTGCGAGCTCCGTTCCTCGTATAAACCGTGACAATTTCATCATTTTTCGACGAATTTCCAATCGATTCGAGGAAGAAAACATGAGGTGCCTCACAAGGATCATTGGATGGTTTTCTGGTATTAAACATAAACAACGGTTCCTGCTTTATGTCCGGGGACCACCCCTGGAAAGTTTCGAGGGGAGTCATCAGCCAACTTCGAGGCATGATTTGCTCGTAAATGTAGGCCGAGTAACCCCAAGAGATGGAAAATGACCAGTTTGTTGGCCTGTGATGGCATATGGTTTGCTGAAAAAGACGCGATTGATCGACATTTCCCGCCATCATCACATGCTCGGCCGACTGGGAGTGGTTCATGGCAGGGAAGATAGGGTGTAGGTTGTCAAAATGGTGGATGGATAGAACCAGCTCCTTGGGATGAGAAGATAGGAAACCCGAGTAATCCCCGTCCATATCATTCTGCACGCAGATAGTAGCGGATCCAGAATTATAATAACAGAGCAGATCGTTAGTATCTAAAATCGACATGCATCATCCATCAATCTAGAAGGACTAGTTTATTTTTTTTACCTATTAAAAAGTAATCAAGGGTTTCATATGTAGTAATTACCTGGTGTGCACCTTTATGGGGGGTTAAATTAGCCCCAAGATCAGCTAAACATGACATGGTAATTTTATCAGCAGTAAAATTGGCATAAGTTCTAAGGCAATAATCCATGATATCACTATTAGCTAGGGCTTTAGCCAACGGATAACTGAGAATGATCCCTCCTCCTCCATACGCCTGATTAAAACTAATAAAATGGTTAGAAAGAACATTTTCCGACGGGTACCCGAGGTAATAGAACTTCGTGTGATCATAAACAGAAAGAACATCCACCATATTATCCACGAAAAACATCGAATCATCGTCTCCCATAACCAACCACCTCATTTCTCCACTCGGCTCATGTTCACGAAAAACCTCCATGATCCCGTGAACCATCCGTGTCATGACGGGGTTTTCAGGCTGTACTCCAGCAAACAATTGCGTGAGATTGGCGCTGACTCGATAGGATGGCGATTTGGGAGACCACGGCGTAAGATCACCCGTTGGCGGGGCATCGAGATAGAGAGAGCCCCTGGTTATGTTTGGCCTCCACCAGGCTTCAACATAGGCCTTTCTCCTATGGTAGGCTTTTTCGGAACCTAGGATGCCGAAAACCAGATGACTGATGTTAGTAGGGCTGTATTCTTGATGCATTTTGGAAGAAGAAGGGATCTTGAAAGAGATATTGCAGCTGGTATCCCTAAGAGAAACAACAACAATCAAAAAGAGGATCAAGTTAGAGATGGTGAGTAATGGGATGAGGAATTTTGTAGGAAAATTGTCTGAAGATGGCATTGTTGAGGACAAGATTTTGCAAAGTGCGTACTGAACCTGTATTTCTGGTTGACAATGAAAGAAGTCAGGCAGATTATGTATCCAATTTTAATTGAATAATAACAGGAAGAAGATGCAATGCATGAAATATAAGAAGAGTTAATAAAACATAAATCTATAAAATGAATGAAATAAGAGAAAGTAATAAATGTAAATGGATGGAAGTTATGAGGAAAAGAAACTGGAGTTAAAGTTTAAGAAAGTTTTTCCTTCTTCCTATGCAATCAAGTGGGTTGCACATTATTTAGGGTATACTATCTAATCTTTCACTAGGAATGTCCCATGTCTACTTTAGGGTTTTCGGATAATTAAGGTAAGTTATTATTTCAACATATATTAGGGCTTTCTAGAGCCTTGTATATTTTATATTGTACCCCTTTGTATGTAGTTTTTTATATCTCTATATCTATATATACGTCCTCTAATAATTTTCTAATTTTTTTTGGGTAAGCATTTTTTCTGTAAGTCATTTTTTTAAAACAAGGAGAGGAAGCATTCGCTTAACGCGACCTCTAATAAATATTTTTTTAATAAAAAAATTGGGTCTGCATTTTTGCTGCAAGTCAAAAAAAATTTGAAAGGAAAAAAATTGGAAAACAATGAGGACGCATTCAACGAATATGCTTTTCCCCCAATTACATCCACATCCATCTACTGCTGCACCATTAATAGAATTTGCTCTCTTAAGCCCCATGAACAACTCGATCAAAGACAAGGTTGATTTTCCACCATCCATCATCCACAAAAATGGAATCCCCCCCGTCCCGTCCCGTTTTGCTTTAGCTTTCTTTTAACAAATCTCAACTCATGGGAGTTATTTTACAAAGACTTGTCAATGTCAAGGTAAGGAAGAAGGGGGAACAAGCACACTTGGAGAGCGCAGTACAACGGAGAGTTGTATGCTGCGTTCGGGAAGGATGAATCGCTCCCGAAAAGGAATCTATTGATTCTCTCCCAATTGGTTGGACCGTAGGTGCGATGATTTACTTCACGGGCGAGGTCTCTGGTTCAAGTCCAGGATGGCCCAGCTGCGCCAGGGAAAAGAATAGAAGAAGCTCCTTCAATTCATTAAAGCAGCCAGAGAATTTCATATAATGCTGAAATTAAAAGCAATAGGTTAGGCATTTGTGTTGATATTCGACACCTACACAATAAATGGCCGCTACCTAGTTATAGTACGTAATATAAACTAATGCTAATGTAATATTTTGAAAGTATTACTTTAGATGATAAAAATATACTAAATATTGTAACACTAAATATTGGCAACACTTTTCAAGATTTATTTAACATGTTTTAAAGGTTTAACTATCACTTTATAAGCTATTGTAATATTTTAATAAGTGTTATTAAAAAAATGTTACAATAAATCTAATTTTTAGTAGTGAATTATATCTATACCCAGATGATATGTTAGTAGTGAACATTTTCTTTATGAAAATTGGGCAATAAGTTACGATCCAATAAAATCTCCCTCTCCCTTATCTAAGTGAAATTTGAATCTTGGTAGTTATAAAATACAAAACAAATTAGGTCATGTTATACCGAGCTTATTTTTTCTCAGTTAGACTAATTGAATTGATTGAACTCGACTGAACTAAAGTAAAAGTAAGTGTACTGCAAAATAATAATAATATGACTAAATTAAACTAAACTTCTTAAAATCAAATTTCTGCTAAATCGAATTATATATTGAACTGAATTGAAACACAGATACACTCGTGAGAAGACATAAGCTAGTGGAGACATGAGTGATTAAATGTAGTTCTATCTTGCAATGATCAAAGGTGGTTAAAAATTGCCTTTAATTGGGTTTGAATTCAATTCCGAATACTGAACCTGTACTGGGGATTATAAAAAATACCGTCGAAAACCTCTCGGTTTCCGGCAGCATGAAGCATTTCATGGAGGCGACGAACAAAAAGTGTTTTAACCAACATCATCAATCTCATAACAAACAAACCCTAGAAAACAACAATCTCACACCATCTCCAACAACACAATATCAATTTCTAACATTTAAACAAAGCCCTAGAAACCTACAAATAATATCAAATCTAGATCTGTAGGTGAGCGGTAGCGTCGGTGGAGGCGAGCAGTAACTAGTGGAGCCTGCTTGATGAAATACAACCAACAAAGCTAGTTTTTTAAGGAGCCGCCTTCTAGGAGGCGTTCTAAGTTCGGAACCCTTGTAATTCGGGAGGATGTATTGCTCGAAGGCGGTTTAACCGACTAAGAAGGCGGTTATTTAAGAACCACCTTCTATAGATGAAAATAGAAGGCAGTTCATTATTGAACCACCTTTGAGTTGTTTTCATAGATGGTGGTTGTGCTAAACCGCCTTCTATTATGAGTGGTTACCAACTTGGAAGCCACAACTGACTTAAGTTACGAGTTCAGAACGTCTTGGGATGCCTTACTCATACAGTTCTTGAATTGGGTCATGATTTGGATCAGTGTTCCGAACTCAGAAGTAAGGCGGGTCTGGTATTAGGGCTTTCATGAGGCTCTTTCGAGTTCAAAACTTATGCAAATGATATTTTTTACAAAACCCCATTTTTGTGCAGCCCATTTTGAAAAATGAAATTGGCGATTGGGCATCATGAAGAACTAGGAATGTTTAACTTTGGCATCGGAAAAGGTATGAACGATTCAATTACACTTATTTTAGGACATTGATTTTGGGTTGAAATGTTTTGAGAAATAAATCTAAATAATTGTTGATGTGAATGGTTAAATGTCAATGTTTGTTGCTTAAATGTTAATGTTTGTTGTTCTTCCTTGTTAACGGGGTTGTGAATTACACTCAAATATAGGTAATCGATAATGGATAAAATTGAATAGAATAGCAGGGACTTGAGAAAATCATCCGATTACTTTCCATTGATCGAATCCTATCTTGTGGTTGCCTTGCACACACTTCAAAGAATGGCGTGGTGCAAACTCGTTGCCCGTGTAAGGATTGTGGAAACGATGTATATTTGGTTTGGAAGAAGTTACGTGAACATCACATCAGGCGTGTGTTTCAAACTAGTTACATTTGTTTGGTGTGGCATGGGGAGGATTAAACGGGTGCGGAGGAAGGGAAAATTCGTAAAGAATCAGATGTTCCATTTATGAATGAGGAATTCAAGGAGATGGTAGAGGATGTTGCTAGATATTTTCATAGTAAACCCAAGATCCTTGAAGCTTTACATAATGATAAGAAGACGCCATTGTACAACGGTGCCAGACATTCGGTTTTGATCGCCACTTTGCAATTGATGAATTTGAAAGCGAAATATGGCTGGACTGAAAAAGAATGACGACGACTCTTGAATTGATTCGTAATTTGCTACCAGAAGGAAATCATTTGCAGGACCGATTGTATGCCGCTAAAAGAATTCTATGTCCAATGGGATTGGAATAGTAAAAAAAATTCATGCATGTCTCAACGATTTTATGCTATACAAGGGAGAGAAAGACGAGGTCCTGGAAAATTTTCGAGTTTGTGGCGAATCTCGTTACAACTTATAACGTGGTAAAATTGCTGCTGGTGCTGAAGCGGAGTTGACTACGAAGAAAAAGATAACGACCAAAGTTTTATGTATCTCCCTATCATTCCCCGGTTGAAGAAGTTGTTTGTTTCCAAAGAAGATACAATTTTTTTGTGATGGCATGCCGAAAGGGAATGACTGGTGGATGGTGCCATTAGTCATATGTCGAATGGTGAACAGCGAATTAAACTTCATACTATGTATCTCAAGTTCAGTGCTCAATCGCGACACTTGAGACTAGGTCTCTCCATTGACGGAATGAATCCATTTGGTAATATGAGTAGCACACACAGCTCGAGGCCTGTTATGATGGTGATTTATAATCTACCATATTGGTTAATAATGAAGAGGAAGTATGTGTTATTATCTATGATGATCTCGGGTCCTAAGCAACCTAGTAACCATTAAGGACGGGCTGAAGGCTTGACTTGACCTAGTCGAAATGGAAATTAAGAAAGATTTAGGTCCTGTTGGAAATGGCAATGATTGTTATCTACCTCCTACTTGTTATTCTTTTTTGGAGTCGGAGAAGAAGTCGTATTGTGAGACCCTTAGTGGTGTCAAGGTGCCAACGTGTTATTCTTCAAACATTAGTTCATGTGTTTCTCTCACTGATTTGAAGTTGGTTGGTTTAAAATCATATGACTGTCATAACTTGATGCAAGAATTGAATTCCATCATTGATATTATGTGGGAAAATCAATTATGTGCACTTTTCATAGAGGTCAGTAAAAAAGCCACATGAAGCATGTAACTGATGGTATTTATTATAAATCTATGAGACATCATCACTCCATACCAATCATGAGTGGAACTGCAAGGGTTTTCGTCGTTAGTGCACAATGCAAGTTTTCCCATTCCAGAAGGAGATTACTAGAAGGTGGGACTAGCCCACAGAATGTTTCTACATTGGCCTCACCGTCTTATTTATGTCAATTCGAAGAAGGGCAGTAATTTGAAACTATTCCAGCCAACACCCACAAAGTCAATCATACCGACCGGGATAAATACCAAAACTCCAAAGCCAAGAGCATAAGTGGAAAAGGGTTCACCACCTTTTGTGAACATATTTTCCAACTGAATCTCGGCACACGAACATAACCCAACATACATTTTTTCGGAAATGAGTGTGTGTTTGGTAGAAAGTAGGGTATCATCGTTCCGTGAAGTGATTTCGATGAATTTTTTAAGTGTGACTAATTCAACTAGCCGATCATGTCTCTCTTTCTACTGTAAGTGTTTGCTATGTTTTATTTATTCAATATTTGTTCAATATATTTGTTCAATCGAACTACAAAAAAATTGAGACATAATCTACATAATTTTTGGTGTATGGTACAATACTGCTTTGCCAATCAAAAGGCAAAAGAATGGGTGGGCTATTTGTGTCCGTTGATGATTCAAGGAATTGGGTGTTAAGACCAAGAGCGGATCGAATGCATACGCAAATGCTTAGCCAGGAAGGTTATAAAATTCTACATTGCACCTTACATAGAGAGGTGATGTTTTCAATATCACAAATATTAAATAGGTCGGTACATTCTAAGATTCATACACTATTTGATTAATAAAACAATTTCAATGTAGGGGTCATTGGTCTTTGATATTGATTAACCTGGGAGCTAAGCGTGTGTATTGGATGGATCCATTGCATTTTGAACCATCGCAAGCATTTGTAGATATTTTGACGATTGCATTCGATGAACGAGATGTTCAAAACAACTTACAATTAAGTAGTTCAAATCAAGGTTTGAATATAGTTATTTTAAAGTCCTAATATTTGAATGTTATTTACTACTTCCTCTAGTTTCTTAACATTGGTCTCCTTTCCATTTGGGTTGGTTTTTTATATTGGCTCCTTTCCATATTTGGCAAGTCCTAGATTGTTTCATCCACTCAATTTAGTTTTTGTATTTTCAATACAATCCTCACCATTCATTTCACTCTTTGTTAAAAAGAGTGCCCAAAAGTAGGAGTCAATATTAGAAAACTAGAGGGAGTATCCACTAATTTATATTTAAAAAAAATACTAGTACAAGAAACTAACAAAAACATGGGAATGTGGCTACTACGTAATGTTATAATCGGTCGAGTGCGTTAAATATGTACGATTGGATTACCTTGAAATTGAAAAGGTAAATATTTAGTCCATAGGCATGTCAATTATTTTCAATTATCGATAATATACTAATCTATTAGGACTAATTCCTTATATTCTAATGTCCACAAATTTTTCCAAAGGAACAAAAGTCGTATTCACAAGATGACATCAATGTGGAAAGAAATTGTGTGGCAAAACATCTAATAAATGTTTGATCCACAACTCTTGGAAGACCAAAGGTGGTAGTATAACACAGAAAACAAGCAATTTCTATTCCCATCTATAGATAATTGTTTGATTAGCTATGTCTATAGATTTTTGTTGGAACTACACTCGTGTTGAGTACTACTACGTTGGCTAATATAGTTAGATGTAATGACCGGAATAGAATTTAGGTGATTTCTATTTCTATGTATAGATAAGTGCTAGCTTAGCCATATCATACATTTTTTAAACATTGCGCAATTATAGGTTACATTTGTTGCAAGAGTAATTTGTGGCTAGTGGCAAATATTGGCCAGGTATGCCGATTTTTTAATATTTTTACTATTGCTCCCGACGATACTTCTGAAATCAGAAGCCCATCATCAAGATTATCGTTCATAAACAAAAGTGATGATAACTAGTTTCTCACTCGAAACCTTAATTGACCGAGAAGGTTTCTCACTCGGAACTAATAATGTACAAGAAATGAATTCTTCCTTCAAAAAATTGGTTAGGTCCGGATTTCACACACGATTTAGGAATGTACAGATCGGCTCCGATCCCATGTTTAGGTGCCAAAATTGGTATTTGTTCCAAGTTTGTAACCACGCCCAATGACCGAGGATGTAGACTACTTTCCAAACTCGGAACAAGTTTAAAGGCGGTCATCCTGCCTTGTCAAAGACACAAAATAATCTCCTTTGAAAAGAATTTTTATTTGATCATGGATGATCAAAGTTGAAACCAGAGAAGTCACCTCCAAAGTGACTTATCTGATCCGTAATAACCGTATTTAATCACCCCACCCTCCACTTGTGGGTGGAGAAGAGGACGCCTATGGGGATCGATGGATAAAAGCAGTGCTGGTTAGGGGTGTTCCACCAGTCGGTTTGTCGGTTAGGCAGTTAAACGATTTTGGTTTCTACCGGTTTATAAATTTTTATAAGGAATCAAATAACCGACCGATAATGTTGTCGGTTTTACCAGTTTGTTTAGTATTGATTTTGGATGATGTGTCTTTAATTACTGGTTACCAACTTACAACATATCATTCATTTAAAATTAAAAATATAAATCCATATTAATATCGATTTGTAGTTAAAACTGCAATCTTAGAATTAAAGGTAAGAAATTTAGGAATTGGATAATTGTATCGCAAAAGAGTTGAATAATTTTTTTAATTAATATTAAAATTATACCATGAGTTTCCATCCATAATTATTAGGGTTAAGCACAATTATTAGCAACATCGACTTTTATTTGCATAATTTTTGCTTTGAGCATAATTATTATTTTAAGATATAGGAGTATTGGCTAATAATATGGAGTTTAAAGAATAAGTTAATTTGGGTTAGCAATTTAAAGTTTTCTTATTGGGTTTATGATCAAGGGCCAAATTTTAATGAATTAATTTTTGGGTTGAAGTTAATTAATTAATTAATTTGCAATAATATCTCTTATCGGTTATCCGATTAGACCGATTACAAATTAATAAAACTGATAAAGGAATCCATTAACCGATATAACTAGGTAACTGTAATCGATATTAACAATTAACCGGTTAACCGAATTAAATTATGGTCCAAGTTTTGACCGATTATCAATTTTCCATTTTTTAACAACCATGGCACCGGTCGAAGCGAGCAGTGGTGCTATAGGGGATCAATGGAGAAGAGGGTGCCGTTGGAGAAGAAAGATGGTGCTAGAGAAGAGGGCGCCGCTATGGATCAATGGACAAGAGGGCGCCGCTATGGATCAATGGAGAAGAGCGATGCCACTGGAGAAGAGGGCGAGCGGTGGCACCGCTGGAGGGTAAAAATCGGTGAAGGTGAAGAAGGAGATCAGCACCACCGCTGGAGAATGGAAACAAAGGTGTGCGTTGTGTTTTTCTGGAGGAGAAGGAAACTTAACAAGGTGAAAACCCTAAGTCAATGAGTTTATGTAGTAGGCCAAAATAATAGTCCATAACAGGTGGTTCAACAATAGAACAACCTTAAATTTATTTTCATTAAAGGCGACATTGTCTTCAATCGATTTAGAACTACCTTAAAAATGAAAACGTGGATTGGGAGGGTAGTTCTGAACTCAGAATTTAATTCGGCTCCTAATTAAAGGCGGTTCCTCGAAAAATCAAATGGCCGCCTTTGATTGCTGCCTGTAATAGAGGAGGGGTTTCCACTAGTGAGAGGGCCTCAATCCGACTATCCATGGCGACTCGTATACTTTCGATGGAAACTTAGTTGTACAACACAAAGTGAGGTAACTTGATTTCATGATTTTCCATTTTAGGCCTCGAAAGCTCACTATCATTCACATTAGAATGATACTGCCCGCTTTGCCTCTATCCCGCACGATTGTATTATTGGGACTTTGTCATTTACCCAACATTAACTGTGAACAGAAATCCAATCTAGAGCTGTTTTTTGATGTTTTACCTATTCACCAAAGGGGAATGTGTACTCTGAAAATTAGAAATATAAACCATTTCTTTTCTGCAACTGCAATCAGTTTGCTTTTATCGGTTTATACAATCACAATGAACACGAGCATATATATGCATGAAACAGTCATACTTGTCTAGTCAAATTCAAGAGTAAAATTCGTTCAAAAAAAGATCACTAACATGTAAGTAAGCATACCACAACCACTTTTCTGTCAATATATATTCATCATTGTCACGTTTCCTCGATCTCGAAAAGCTTCAACTCTTGTAGTTATACATCATGCTTCAATTACCATCTGATTCCTTCAATTTCTGTATATTAATTCGATGTTAATGAGGAAAAAAAGAAGTTATAGCACTATATATTTTCTGAATGAATGAGAGAATTTCTATATGTACCTTTCTTAACTTCTTGTTGAAAGCTTTCAGCTCATCTTGGTAAGTCTTAATGCTCTCTAATTCCTGGTTAACATCATAAAACTTGTGAATATGTATAAGAAAGATTAAATCCATTCAAAGTATTTTCACTGAGAACATTGATATAACTGAAATCGATATCGATGATAACAATTTTACCTGTTGAAAAACAGCTTTTCGATTAAGCAAGCTATCCATTTCCCTCTGCAACCTTGTTATGTGCTGCAAGATACCATAACATTATGCTAACTGGTCTTTGGAATCGTATTTCTAAGGCAGGTATATAAATTTTAAAGAGCGATCGAATTGGGGAAAAACATAATGTACAATCATCGAGTGATGAATTTAAAATCATGCGAAAAAAAGCGCAGGTATCCTTCAATTTATGTTACTTCTATCGTAGGATCAGTAACTAACATACATGGTTTCTAGGGCGAAACTCATCTCAAAATGGGACACTTATTTAAGAACTAAAGGAGTTATAAACTACTTATGGATTGGATACCCTAAGATCTCCGTCATTGACGGTTTCAATCATAGAGTTTGCAGGTAGTCATAAGTATAAACTAGGGCTTCTCCAATCCTCACACTCCAGATTGGGAAAAGCCGCGTAACTCCATTGGCGCCATTCGCCCGCTGCCTAAGATGGGAAAAACTTCCGCCGCAGAAGCTCTCAACATCATCCAAGAGATCAGAGAGCTCCTATAAATCTTAAAACGGGTCAAAATGAATCATACCCTAAACGACCCATATTATCCAACCCGTCCGCACATTTACCACCCCTACTTCAAAAGATCAGAGAGTTCCTTTAAGTTATAATCTAAGGATACCAACAAATTACCACAATAGTGAAAAATAATGTCAGTTCCTTGGCCATTAGAATGATAGGGAGATCTCGACTACATGGAATAAAACCTGATCTCGGTTTTAATTTCTAAAAGCATTCAATAAAACTGATTTCTTACTTTAAATTAATGTCTCATGTTTAGAAATAATCTTTATATGTTTGATCATCATATTTCTAATTGAAAGAGAAGGCATGCAACTACTACATTTGGAACAAAATCACATAAGATCTCTAATTCAAATTCAATTATGAAGGGAAAAAAAATATTTGGCACAAATCAGTACATACCGTAGAAACACACAAGTGACCAAACTGTTGTAATTTTTTCATCAGATGTACTTATCACTTTAGTTCATACTAAACATATGATAGATGTCCTATGTTGGATATTTCACGAGTTTATCCCCTTATTAGACCCTATGTTTAACCCGACCGGGTTAAACTTAGGTATACTTGGACCCTACTCAGACTGGACCCAGCTTTAGTTTGGTTTGGTTCTGTTCGATTCAGTCAATTAGTGCACAAATTGTTACTGGAAAAAAAATTACACTGAAACAAAAGTCTATCAAAATAAATTTAAAAAAATTATTTTTTCATAGACTGACCTTGTTCTCTGGACTTGGGGGTGGAGAAGCACAAGATTTATAAACCGACATGCTCCTCTTCTTGTTCCAGGTTCTACCTTCGAGGCTAGGAGGAGGGTCACGTTCTCGTTCTTCATCGGAATGATCGGAATCGTGAATCGGATCGACACAGAAAAGCAGCATTAATCCGTCGACGGCATCTCTAACGGCTTCATCCTCCATAAGCAGATCATCGCCGTTATCATCGAACTCATGAGATGATTTTAACCTCGTACAGATGCTAACATCAGAATCTGTACTGTAATCCATGGAATTAGTTCCCTCAAATTAAGAATTAGTTGGATTTATGCGGTGATGAAACTCATGTTAACCAGAGGTTCGTTTCTTTAGAACACCATTTGAGCTGATCGGAGGATAAAAACACAGTTATGGCGCGTTTTGTCTTTTGTTTTTATTCGAGAATTTACGGGATATGGGAAACTGGATTCGAGTAATCCGGGTAAGAAATTAGTTTCCTAATTCAATACAACCAGACCATAATTAACAGTTTTACCAACTTAACAGCGGGAGATCAAACCGGTGATTTTTCATACCTTTTATTTATCAACTTAACAGTTTTCAAGGAACTTAATATCCGGTTGATGAATAACGACAAAAAATTTAAATAAAGGTAAATTCAGTGAATTACAAAACCCAGTACTCCCTCCGTGACTCCATCCCAGCCAAATCTGTACACTTTTGGTCAACTCTCTCGTGACATATAAGATACTGCTGGAATCCCTGTATGATGTATTTTCTAAATATCAAATTTTAAAACACCAATAATATACGCAGAGAAAGACTCATATGAGACCGTCTCACCATAACTTATGGTGAGACAAAGAACAAAATAAAGTTTTAAGAATTATAAAAGGTACTCCATATTATCTCGTAACTTCAAATAATTGTATTAAAACCCTCCGTCTCACCATAATATTTGGTGAGACCGTCTCACCTAAGTCTCTGTAATATACGCAACTAAGGTTATCGTTGGTCAAACATGATCTGAGGAAGTTAACTAAAAAGTATGCAGATTAGGCTGGGACGGAGGGAGTACTAAAGTTAATTTTCATGGCTTTACCAATGATATCAATGCAGGTCAAGATGTCAACGATCCAGATGTTAATTTGAAGTCCTTAAAAGGGGTAGGAAAAGTATTCTGCTCAGCACAAAAGCAAAAAAAAGAGTAAAACAAACAGCTAAATGCTCATTCAGCAACTGACAAATTAACAGGAAAAAATATAATGGAACTTTGATCTATACATTATGGCAAGATTGTCACTTACTAAACCTACAATATGGCAAGATTTTACAGTTTCTTAAATTCTGCAAAAAAAAAATAGCCCTCATATTACATCTGGTGACTAAAAATCTGGACTCAAAAGAGGGTTTGGTGGTGTTGCCACTACTACAAATTGATAGAATGTAAAACCCACAAATAATTGTGGCCGTGTGTATTCATATATATACCGAGTACAAAGGGTATACAAGACAGAATCATATATGGAAAAACATATATACAAAACTAATCAGAAAGAGTATTCCTTTTTTAACCTGATTCTAATTCATTTAATATTCTATTACCCCCCTCAAGCGAAGCGTGAGACTTGTCGCGATGAAAAGCTTGGACCGTAAGAACTCAAACTGAGGACGAGGTAACCCGTTGTAAAGATGTCTGCCAGCTGTTGATCAGTAGGAACATAAGCAACCTTGAGCTTGCCAGATGACACAATCTCATGCACAAAATGATAGTCAATATCAATGTGCTTGACTCTCTTATGTGAAACCGGATTCTGAGCAAGAAAGAGAGCACTATTATTATCACACAGCAAAATAGGTGGGGTACTAGCAATCACGCGCAAATCCTGCAATAAATTCATTAACCAAGTTAATTTTGCAACAGTGTTACCATAGCCCGGTATTCTGATTGTGAACTAGAACGAGAAGCTGTAGGTTGCTTCTTAGCACTCTATGAAACCAGGTTGCCACCAAGGAAACTGGCATAACCATAAGTAGACCTACGAGTCTCAATAGAATGAGCCCAATCAGCATCAGAATAACCCAAAACCGGCAAAGATGAAAAATTCTTGCGAAACTGTAGTCCATAGTG
>JAUOBV010000010.1:1938010-1949481 GCA_032360425.1 Rubia occidens
TTTAAAAAAATATACAGTTAGTACCTAAGAAATTTATAATTTGCCCCCTTGCTCTTCAAATCCTGGATCCGCCTCTGACGCAGACTATTCCCTCTCCCTCGCCAACACACCTCTCCATTGATCCATCTATCCCCTTTCCTACTAGCCTACAAAAACAAGAAATCCCAATCCCCAAAAAAACCACCCAAATGGCAGCAAAATACACTTCTGCCACTTCAAGAAACCATCGTCCAGAACCAGAAACAGAACCAGAACCATCTTCCATGGACCACCGTGCGCCACCGCGAGCCGCCGCCACCGTCCAGAACATCTCCAGCCACTTTGCCAGGCTGTACGCGAGCCACAAGAATCATGGGTTTCAAGAAAAGGATGCATCTTGCCGGGCTTTGACCAAGTCAAACAGCCAGAAGGTTGCAGATGTGGGGAAGAAGGAGAAGAAGAGGGGCGTTCTTGATGCGGAGAAGGCGTTGGCGAAGCGGAGATTTGATGATTTGAAGGTGAAGAAAGTGTTTGATCCGTACCAGTATGGCTCCCTTGCTTTGGACAGAGGGAGGAGAAAGTCATTTTCTTGCTCGCAGAATGAGTTGATGGATATATTGTCCTGCTCTGGTGTCAAGGTTGTGGCTGTTGATATGCCACCATTTATGCAGATTCATGCTGTAGATTGTGCTAGGAAGACTCATGACAGCTTGGAGAAGTTCACCTCCAAGGCCCTTGCTTTGACACTCAAAAAGGTATCATCGCCCGCAATCTTGCTAGATTTGTCGTAACATGTGATTTTAACATTGTTAGATTCGTCGTAATATACGTGATTTTATAGTTTTAGGTTATGTTATGGAGACAGAGTGTGTTAGTTGTTGTGGTTTTATGATGTGATCGTCTTCTTGTTCGTAACATGTAATTTTTCCAGTCAGATTCGTCGCAACGTGTGATTTTATAATTTATGGTTAGAGTGTGTTACTTTGTGTGGTTTTATGATGTGTTTGTTGTCGTATGCAGTCTTGTCAGATTCATCCTAGCGTGTGAGTTTAAGTTGTTTTATTATGTGATTGTCGTCAGATTCATCGTAACATATGAGTTTATGTGGGTTTTTATGATGTGATTATTGATTAGGGTGTTGTTTTTTAATGATTGTGAAGGAATTTGATGGGGTTTATGGACCAGCTTGGCATTGCATAGTAGGGACCGGTTTTGGTTCTTTTGTGACACATTCAGTAGGTGGTTTCATGTATTTTTCAATGGATAATAAGCTATACATTCTGTTATTCAAGACTACTGTACAGAGAGCAGATTGAAGGTTCAACTTTGCTTTTTAGTTTGTACATTGGTGTTTACTGTTTACACTGAATCTTTTGGTAGCATTAGCAATTTAGCAAAGCACACACAATTTCACTCCTGTTTTAGAACTTGATGCTCTTGGAAGCATGAATTTCTTTCATTTTCATGCCACACATAAGCAAGAATCTCATTGCAAATTCGAATAGTTGAGTGATTGACTGGTGATCTTGCACTCAATCATAAGTTTGGAAGATATAGCAATCAAGAGGGTGTGATAGTGCATATCGGATCCTTGGTCAAGGTTCAACCCCGGTCCCAAGATCAATACGACATTTTTAGTGTTTTGGACCAAATTGATGTCGTTTTAGTATCAGACGTGGGTCGAGAAAGTTGACAAAAATTAAGATTCAATTAGGACGGAGAAGGTAGATAAGACTAGTCACCTCAGGTTTCCTTGCCTCAACACTTTGTGCAGCTTGGCCTAAGGGCATGTGCAGTGGTGGTCTCTTAATTTTAAGAGATCACTCTAGAGACCGAAAATGTCTACAGTGGTGGTCTCTAGAGTGGTCTCTTAATAAGAGACCACTCAAAAGTCTCTTAGCAAGATCCCACTGAAGAGCCCATGTGTGTCAGAAGCCTGGGGCTGCCCATGAACGACCCCTTTTTTTGTCCCCAGGCAGGGCACGTGACGCCCTACCACTGGACCACGTGTCCCACTAACCTGACCCCTTTTTAAAAATAATTTCTTACGCTGACACGTGTTGCCCATTGATAGGGCCACGTGTCCGCAACGGCTACATTGCCCAACCTGCCTTTTTTTTTCAAACTGGGGGGACACGTGGGCAAGTCACTGAGCGTCACGTGTCCCCCATGCAACGGTCACATTCCCCTCTGGTTTGAATGGGACACACGTATCCCACTCACAGGGTGACAAGTGTCCCAACGACTATTTTTAAAAAAAAATTATTTTAAAATTTGTCCTGTATTATTTCATTTTAATTTGTTTTTCCAACCTACTGAGAAAATTCTTAGAAAAAAATGAATTTTAATTAATTTTCTGCGACGAAAGATGAAATAGAAAAGAACCGAAAAAAATATTTAATAATTTAGAAAAAAACAAAATTGTATTTTAAATATTACAATGTATTATTAAATTTCACATTCCACTTATTTTGGGTGGATAAATTTATTTAGATTAAATGTTAATGGTAAAATTAATGAGTAAGATAGAGAAAATTAAGTATGGTTCATGAATAGTGCAAAGTGATCTTTTACCACTGTGGAGAAAAAAATTAATGGTCTCTTGAATGATTTTTTAGGATTAAGTGAAAAAGAAATAATATATTTAATTGGTAAGAGACCACCGGTAGACGCAACCGCTGACCTTAGCCATCCTGTGTCCTTTCATTGTCTCATGTAATGTCATTGATGGGCATGAGGTACCAGTACCACGTTGAAATGAAATGAAAATGATTGATCCTGTAAAATTACCTGCTTTAGTAATCTTGAAAATTGTTCCATCTACCTTCTGCCCATTTTTATACCAAGTGGTATGGTCTCGGGGATGGATTTTAAAATGAGAGTACTCCCTCTGTTCCAGGTCAAATTGTAGAGGGAGAAAATCAGGAGTTATTTTTCTACAGTAAAAAAGTGTCATGGACGTGACTTCGGCCAGACTACTCATCCCAATCATTCAAAACTTAAACCAAAAATTAAGAAGCCATTACACCTAATTAAAATTCTAAAACCAAAATCAAGGAGCCATTATAGATAATTTTGTCTTCCTAACTTTTACAAAAACTAATCTCAACAACAAAACCACCACAAAAATTGCAAATATTTTTCTAATCTACATCAAACTTGTTCTACTGAAGAAAACTTCTTCCGAAAAAATTCTTCGTTCGGATTGATTCCATACAAGAAAACACCAACAAGCCACTGTAAAAATTAAAAGAAAAATTAAATTACAGATCTGGTTGCTCAACAACATCAATACAGAATTATAGGAACAAAACACACATACCCATGTAAAAACTCGGGCGAAAAAGGCTTGACTCGGCTGTAACTCGTTCTGACTCGGTAGATCTGGAAGATCGGATTAAACCTTTTTAAAAATCACTCAATCGATCATCTGCAGGTATCAGAATTTCGGGAGACTAGAGATCGAAATTTTGGGAGAAAACAAAGGAGAATATGAAAGTGGTGATTGAATGTGAGGAGAAATTGAGAAGAAAGATGATTGTTTGGAGAAAATGAGAGGAAGGTTGAAGGAGGCGCAGTGGAGGAAAGGGGGAGGAGGAGAGCAATGCGAAGAGGAGGGATACAGAGTAGGGTTTGCAAAAGTTGAGATAAGAAATTAAATGGGAGAAAAGAGGGAGATTAAAGTGAATAAATGTGGTCAGAATGGGTTGGCTGGTCAAGTCATCATGACTTTTTTAATATTTGAGTAATTCTGCAGGGGCAATTAAGGAATTCAACCAGGCTAAAAATGAAATAAATCAGAGTGTGTAATTTAGGGTGGGACAACCCAAAATGGAAAGTGTGCTATTTGAGTTGGGACGGAGGGAGTACTTCGATCTTAGATTTAAATTGAAGAATGTGTATTTATGCCCCTCAGTTTCTTGTTTTGTGCACATATACCTTTTAATTTTTTTGAAAGTGTATTTGTACCTCTGATTATATTTTGAAAGTGCATTTGTACCTCTGGTGATATCTGGAATTGGTCAACTTTGATCATTATCGGACTTAAAGGAAATGATTGTTTTGCCCCTAAAAACCCAAAAATTAGAAACCAATTTCGGATTTTTGCCCCATACCTTGAAACCGTTCGTGTAATCCAACTCAGACGAGGGAAATCCGTTGGAATTAAGGTTGGAAACAGGAACTAAATCTCACTCGGCCCAGTCGTGGATAAAGAGCTTCGAATTCTAGTCCGGATCACACTGTTTTTGAAATCAAAATTTTGACAAGACATTTTTATATCGATATTGATGAAGGGTGGGCCCCACTTCAGTGGAGGGTAAAATGGTCCTTAGCTTTTCAAAAATGAAGTGGATGTTATTTTGGTAATTTTAATATCGGCCAATACCGGAAAATAATAGGTCTACGTCAGACTCATGCATGAGGGGTATGCGTTTTTATGTCACAGCTAATTCGGGAGTATATGTGCACTAACCAAGAAACTGGGGATATGAATGCATGTTACCCTATATTTTAATGTTTATTTTTTAAATATTTGATTCTTTATTTGATGTATGTCTTGATATTTTAAAAGTGTGAGTTGATTTTTTAAAATTTAAATACTGATATGTTATTTTTGTCGATATTAGCATAACTTTTTGTTTTACGCTTTGGTGTTTTAAAATTAATGTATATTTTAAATTTATCATTCACTATTTTTACTTGCGTTATTATTTGATCTTTACTTGATGTGTATTTTGGGTTTTTTTTATATTTAACTAATGTAATTTGGTTGTTAACTATTTTATTTGGATTATAGTATTTTTATTTATTGTTTATCTATTTTAGTTTCATGTAATTTTAGTGTTTTTATTTGAATTTTATCAATTTAAATTTTATTTATTTTAGTATTTTTATTTGAAGTTTAGCTATTTTAATTGTTATGCAAATTCATTATTTTTTTTAAATATATTTATGATATTTTAGTAATTCGATATTTTGTTTTGATAATATTTTTTTCTTTTCTTTCAATTATTATAAAACGGTCTCGAATTTGGATGTAGATTTTCTCCGGTTGTTCAACTTCAACTACATATGTCAAATTAAGAATCTCAAAATTTTGAAGTAAATATATAGAAAAGCGAAAATGTCAAACCCTATCCATTAATCATCCGCGCGTAAGCTTATTCACTTTACATTCTCATCTATATAAAGTCGTTTTTTTAAAAAAAAAAAGCTGCGTTTTACGTATCCAACAACTGTAATTTATCGTAAAGAGATAATAATAATACTCCCTCTCTCCCTCCTTATATGTGTCTTATCGGCTTTATTTAATATTCCTTTATTAAAATTTTATTTTTATTTTTGGTAAAAAAATTAAATGTGAAAAAAGATAAAATATTTTTTTATTCACGAACCATTTGTACGCTATTTCAATAATATTTTTTAAAAGAATTTTTTTGTGGTATGACAGTTATAGGAGATGTAGGGAGTATTATGGATGTAAGCTGTCAAAAAGGAATTGTGTAACAGCCAAAAAGTGAAGAACAACAAAATCATGTAGATACTTAATCAATTAATCACCAGAATCTGTAAAGGTGAAGCCACATTATAATGTCTGATTATTTGTACGTACCACCAAACAGCGCACTTAGTGGTTGTTGCGTTAGGATTGGTGTTGACTAATTTGTTAAAACTAACGCTTAAAAATGGTTGTGATTACATAGTTGAAAAAACATACGATTTGGGGGTAAAAATATGTCAAGAATGTGAGATGTAATGATGGAGAAAGGGCTCTTTCTTGCCAATCTGTTTCGTACATCACGGCTTCTTCACGTACTTTTAATTTCTGGTTTCATAAGAGAACAAATCCTTGCTGTTGAAAGATACACCTTTCGTCCTATTACAAATTATTTATTTACTACCTCCGCTCAATTTATTATGTCACACTCTTCAGCATATTTTTCCAAGCCATCTTTGACTACTAATAACTTTTGTTACATATGTTAATATCTTATAAAATTGTAATATTTGAAAAGTACATGTTACGAATAATCCAACGATACCTCACATGATAATGTTACTACATATATATTACATAAAATTTATGGTCAAATGTGGCTTGAGAAAGTTGACTGAAAAGTGTGTCAATCTTAACTGAACGGAAGGAGTATCTTTTAAGAGTTAAAATTTGAAAACTTTCACTTTAAATATAATTAATATATAAAAAATAAATATATTATGTGCGATATTGTCATATTTTTCTTAACATCTATTTTCTAAATCTCAATTTTTTTATCAGACATTATTGTCGATAACTAGATAAATTTACGGTCAAATATACTCATTATGATTCTAGTGGCGGGATAGAATATGGCACTTCAAAAAACAAAATCCTCGATATATATTCTGAGTTCGGAACATATCTCAATTGTTTTTAAGCGTTACAGGGCAGTGCATCCAATTTACGAGCTTGCATAGTATTAAATCTTTCTTCCCCTCAGCCTCGAAACCAAGCCGTGGCATACTCTCCATTTTTTGTTCGAAACATGAATACTACATCTCCCCAATTCATATCCAGTGATGATGACTTGAAATAAGGGGGAAAACAAGTCAGAGAATTCATCACTATCTCAATTTTGTGGTCAAGACACAAGTCAAATCTGCCATGAGAAGAATCGGAGGACGATGAACTTTTTGAGGAATTTGATTCATATGCGGAATAATAGAAGATAAAGAGGCTACGAGCGTTCGCTGAAGGCCACATCGAGTCGTGAATTATTCAACAAGGCAGCAGAAGAGTGCTATGTTCAATGGCTACGCCGGAAATGCACAACAACCAAGGTGTTGAACCCAAATTCCGTAGTTGATTTAAATTTTGGATCCATGTTACACCATTTCCACCCTCATTATTTGCATAACCTAATTAGGTACAATGCTTGTTTGCTAGATAGGTCCAAGTTATTGTATTTGTATGCTCCTGAACTAAATGATAGCACGAGGTTGAGTAGTATTTGTAAATTTTTAGAATTCCATTGTTGTTTCGAAATCCTTGCCACCGTGGTTGCAGCGCAATTCGACAAAATGTGTCAATTGTATGGCAACATTGTGGATATAGAGGGAGGGTCGTTCTCTACTATGGTCAATGACAGAGAGTTTGAGCTCAATCCATGGAAGACCAATGATTTACTAGGTTGCCTTTATAATAGCCTCGATGACTGCTATTCGATGGTTACAGGTGATCCTTTGAACATATATCATCGTTTAAAACTAGCTGATACATGTTGATCCTCAACTATTGAATCCTACCAAGCTCAACAATTGTACTTTAATATGTCTGTATCTGATCCCTACACAGTCGAGAGTTGTAATATGTCTGTAATTATAGATTATTGATAATGTTTCCATGTATGGAATGATATTTTATAATGATTTTTTTGATTTGTGAATAATATATTCCAATAAAATGTCACTTGTGGTAATAATCTTTTCAACTCCACAATTTCAACTTATTAGTTTGTTTGTTTCCACCCCCTTCAATTTGTTAAGCATTGTGTAAGTTACTATAGTTTCCTATAATACTTTTACACTCGGAATTGTAGTAGCACATACGCAAAGCAATTAAACGCCCTGGTTCAGTATTCAAAGATAGTTTCATGTTAGAAACTGTGAAGTGTAAAATTCAAAACTAATTTAAAAAGTTTAAAAAATAGGATTACGCATTTGAAAGATGAATCGGAAAGGATAGTTTCAGTGTAGAATGAATTTTCTCTTTCGGAACCATTGTTTGAATATGAGATCATAAATTAACATGTCACATATATCTTTTTTATTTCAAAACAATCACAGAACTCAATGAATTGCAAAAGAAGACCAACTTTGCTGAAAATTATATTTTCACTTAGAACGCGGACGTGGTTCATGCCTTAAAATTTTAACTTCAGATATGCTATCACCTATATACAGAAAGTAAAAATACTCGGTTCCCTTTAGTTCATATTGACTTAAAAAATTGTACCAACCACGAGTTATGAAGAGACCCTTATTATCACCAAACAATAGGAGCATTCTTTCACACGGAAGTCGCTCCCCATCTTCCCCCAATAACCATTTTAGACCAAGTCATATCTCCGGTTATTCTCCCCGAAACGATATGGAAACTTGAAATCGATAAGTGTGTTGCTGGATTGAACACTTTCATAAAAGTAAGCCTTGAGTTTGAACCTAACATTGTAAAACAAGTAACTGCAATGACACGAAATAATGAACATTAACAATGTTTGATAGATCAAGATTGTTAATGGATGGATTAGAAATTAAGCAAGCAAGACTTACTGAGTGTAGTTCAAAAATTGAAGAAACTTTTTCACAAGGAACGCTAGTAGGAAGGGAGTGACAAATTCCGGGATCCAGTATTCACCTTTAAAGTTGTATATCATCAATTCTGGTCAACAAATTCAATTTCCTATAAATTCAATGAATTTCCATATGTGGATCTAAAACATGTCTAGGTTCAATATTTCAAGAATTGAGTTACCAGAACAACAAATTCCCATATTAAATGCATGAATTAATGCTAAAAAGTTGACTATGATTAGGATCACTCGACTTCTGAACTCAAAACACATAAACGCATTCAGTTATGACATCGGAATTTAGTTTCATTCGCGACATTAATTGAAAACTGCATTAATAACAATATTCAACGTCGATTATTACATAACCGTTGTTGTTTATATGAGATACGACGGTTATTTAACAACCACCACTGAACATTTGCATGCAATCGTCCTTCGTTATTATGTGATTGCGAAAATATGTTTTGATTTCAGTTGATTTTCTAGGTCCGAGGTTCCGCACATAATACTAGAAAATGCCGCGATACGGAGCCGTGAAGGGCTATTGCATCTCTTGTCAAACCGCCTAACGAGTTGACCAATCATGGCAAAGTTCGTTGCTATAAACTTCAAAATCAAATTATAATTATTTATATTTCAAAAAATATTATAAAATGTATTTAAAATAAGAATTTTGTGGCCCAAAACTTGTCTGCCCTTCAGTTCAAGCTAGTTCAATTCAGTTCAACGAAATTTAATTTGATAAAATTTAGCTTAACTTAGTCATATTACTCCATTCATTTATCTATATGTGGCACACTTACCTTATTCGGATTTTTTTATAAATGACACACTTTCCATTTTTGGAAAGACTCCATAAATGTCATCCACTCATTTTACAATTTATTTTCTACCTTTAATTTCATCCACTCATTTTCTCCACCTAAATTCGAACACTTATACCTATGGTGCCACAAATAGAGAATCGGAGGAGTATTACTATTTATCAGTAGACTTATTTTTAATTTCAGTTCAGTTCAATTAACTTTTAAATAAAACGGCCTAGATATAATCAAACAACAAATCATCCCATTAATTATAAAATAATCCATTACACTTTTAAACGGTTTAAAACAAGATTATAACTAGTTAATTTTTATATATTTAAAAAACGGTAAGTCATGAACGAAAATAGTACGTGGAGGTTGAATTTCAATTGTCACCATAATTAATGCTACCTTATTTGCAGAAAATTTTATATGTTAGGGATTTTGTATGTTGGGGTGATGGCCCAATGACATCTTGACATGTGTATATGAATTGGGAAGTTAAAGGTAGTTTTTTATTTCTAATTTCTTTTCTCTTTTTTTCCCTTAAACTATTTGACACTTGTCAATATGTCATTGGACCATCACCTCAACATACAAAATCCCCTAACATACAAAATTTTCTCTGTTATGTACCGTCCCTGCTATTTTTGCATTTTCTTCTCTTTAAAATGTGCCAACTGTTTTTTCACTCTTCACTTTATTTTTATTTTCGGTCACTTTTTATGCATGTTTTATCATGGGTTGGCCCAAAAAAACTAAGTCAGTTTCAAAATAAAAGGAAAATAAATTGAGGGAACCCCGCCTAAAAAGCATACTGTATAATAATACACTCTTAAAAATATTTTCTCGTTCTCTCTATGCAAAAATAGTTCGGATGGAGGGAGTATATACAATGAAAAGTGAACACTTAGTACGTTGATATGTATATTTTAAAAAATATGAACAAACACAAAAATAATCATATTATTCTATGAAAGTGTTAATATGACTGTGTAAAATCTAAAATTGCGATTCTAATCCTAAGTTTTTGAACAGTTGTGCTGACATACTCAAATTGCATTATTTCGGTGTTGACTGAACGAATTCAGGCACCAACCATATGTGAAAAGATAAAAATACCCCTAGATTTAAAACTAAATTAAACTACCCCTTGCTCCACCACTGTCTCTGGGCCGATCTGAAAGTGCCACCAAATTTCCACCTCCGCCACATCACCATCGTTGCTCCACATCATTGTCGCTACTCCCAGCCCCAACCCGATTCCCACCCAGCCTGCTACTCCGCCACTTCTCCGCCACTGTCATTGTTGCTCCACCTCATTGTCGCTGATCCCACCCCTGCCCAATTCCTGATTCTCACCGCCACCACCTGATTTACCGTCAGCTCGACACGAAGGTGTACATGAAGATGGGTAAGACCGCGGAGCGTGGCTGATGCTCGAACATGACGTCGTTGGAGACCTCCCCAACAAGGGTATATTGTGGAGGAGCTGGACGTTGTGTCGAAGCGATGGAAATCGATTGTGATGGAGTGAAGCCTGGGGTGCGATGGGGTGGTGCACGATGGTGATTTAGGAAGACATTAGTGTTGTGGGGAGTGGAACGGCGGTGGAAAGAAGCGGTGGAGGAGAGCAAAACAAGATCTTTGCTAAAAAACTTAGGGAAAAATATTGTCGTTTGAAATCTGTACTATGGGCCCAAAAACTTAGGGTAAATAGTTTTTTCAACTTTTCTGAATTTTATTTTTTAACAGGGGTATAATGGTCAATTTACTGAATTCCGACCAAGTTCAAGTTGACAGAGTTAGATTGATACTTTTGTCCAAAACTTAGGATTAAATTTGCACTTTCATATTTTACAAGGTTACTTTGACATTTCGATCAAATAAAGGATTTTTTTACCACTTAATGAAGATAAACTATGATATAGTATTTTTTTATGGGATTTGACTTCTTCGTAATAATTTGTAAATTGTAATCTTTTAGATATAAATGAAAGATATTTTGAAATATTGTATATGGTACACTAGGGATACGTTGTGTAGCACTCACATGATTGGTTAAGTGATTGAATATTTGTTTAAATACTTCAATGGTCATTAATTTAAATCCTAACAGTTGTCGTGTGTGAATTTTCTCTAATCGACTATTTAGGAAAGCACGTTAAACGCGTACACCACAAGGAAATTGGGTTAAAATTCTTGAACCGAGATGTGACGGCTGACGGCAAGGTTAGTGAGTTTGGAGACATCTACAGAGGTCTCAAGAAGAGTTACTACCTCTGTTTTCTTTTTATTGGCACCGTTTGACCACTCGTTTTACGTGTAATGTTTGACCATCGATAACTTT
>JAUOBV010000010.1:1968930-1985755 GCA_032360425.1 Rubia occidens
ACATTGAGCAATCGTCGATCGTAGCACCGTCAGAAGTGTTGGACATCGAGCAGCGCTGGAAAACTGAGATTTCATTGGCAAAATTGCAACAAAACACCTGCGGAATTGCAAAGGTGATCTCACCAGCGGAATCGCCGACGAAAAGCCGGAGGACAGAGAAGATCAGCAGCAGCGACAGATTCCGGTAAAAATCCGGCAGTAACCGTCGGCCGGTGGCAGTTTCCGGCTGGAGGTGGTGGTTTTCAATTAGAGGAGGAGAAAAGAAAAATGAAAATTCTAAATATTTTGTGATTTATATAGATTTTGATAATTGCAAAGCAGGTTCCCAAATTTATTTGCATTTTTTTTAAAACTCATCCCAAATAAAATTTCTTATAATTGCACAATAAACCCTGGCCTAAATTTAGTTTGCCTAAAACAAGACTTTGTGATTTTATTATTGCTATTTTCATTAATATTAATATTATTTATTTTTAATTATTTAACCTATTCACTAATATTGAAAAGAACATATTTACTAATTCATTTCAAATATTTTATTGATATTATTCATTATGACCAATTAATATAAGAGAATAAATATAAAACCATATTAGTTGACTTACTATTTCACATTGCTCGGTTAAGTTAATGTAATGTAATTTATTATAATTTTGTTCTCTTCATTTTGTTCTAATGTTTATCCCTCCTCAATCTAATATTCTAATAAACCCGCGTATCATTTTTTTCACTTGTGTTTTTTGATGCGTCTCGAACTCGATCCAAACCCCTACGATTCGATCACCTCGATCCAGCCCACAATCTTCAAGTAGGGGTGTTCAAATCGCCTGATCATAAAAATACTTAGTTTAATACAACATATCCACCATTAATTTACTTCATAAACAAGTTTAACATTTTTGAAAAATATATTTATAAAAGTAAAAATAATTTTGCAAAACTACTAGTAATTATAAATAATATATTGATTAATATATGAAATATATGTTCATAATTATATAAATAAATTTTAGTATAATTGAATTTTTTTTATTGAAAGTATTCTAACTAAGTAAAAGTAAAATAATTGTATTTTCCTTTATTAAGTGAATAATATATAACTAAATATAATATAATATTCTTATTTTAAATTATATAAAAATAAATCATAATTTTATTTAGTATTTAAAAATTATTACATTTAAAATTTATTTATTTTATTTAAATAAATTATAAATAATTTACTATTTTTTATATGATTTAGGTCGATCCATGTCCAACCCGACCCGACCCATTTGACCTAAAATTTTGGGTCAATTTGGGTCGGGATAGCTGACCCGTCCCGACCCATGAACACCCCTACGTGGCGCAAAAGCTTATGCATGTAATTGAGACATGATACATGAGGTAAAGGTAAACAATTTATAGCATAATTGTTACTAAAGTAAAATATATTAATAATGATTAATACATAAATTATACTTCCTCCGTTCCAACAGTTTTAGTTTGTTTATTAATTGTCCAAATTTTAAGAAATACTAATGTGGTAGAGAATAATTATGGATTAGTAAAGATATTTTGAAAAAACGGTGAGTTGTTAAACATAATAGGGAGCATGACACCTTTAATCATTAAAATTGCGGGTTCAAGAAATTAACACAAAATCATTAGACATGAGATGCCAAGAGGTACTATTCATTGATCTTTACAAGCCTGAGTTCAGAAACAAAATTTGGGGAAATGCAGTTTCAAATTAACTCATTTCTTACGCAAGGATTCTTAAACACATGTGACCTATACTATACACAACAATGCTCCTCATCAACTTAACAAAATGAAAAGCTTCTGATCACACGTCTCTCAATTCGCATATTTTGCTACAATGTTCATCCTCAGGTGGCACAGCATGACTTAGTGTTATCTTGATTAGCACGACGCTTGGAGGAGGGTGAAAACATGGGGCTCATCTTCATCTGGGAGTCGTGGCAACCTCTTCAAGAGGCCGCCTCATGATCATTTGCATCTCGTGGTGGAGTCTCCTCGCTAGAACTTAGGTCCGGCAACTCATGATGATCATCTACATCACATGCACGAATCTTAAAGCTAGACCGGATCAGGTCCTCCTCATGAGCATCTACAACTTCCCATGGCCTAGTCTCTGACTCGTGATCATCTACATCTCGTGGCCTGTAGTCTGACTCGTGATCATCTACGTCCGTGCTAGACTTGAAGACTTGCTTATGATCATCTGCTACCTGTGCCCTAATGTCTGCCTCACATTCATCTACGTCCTGTGAAAGAATATTAGCACTAGACCTGATCTTGTCTACCTCGTGATCATCCACATTCTGTGGCCCAATGGCCGCCTCATGGTCATCTGCTTCCTGTGGGATAGCGTTTGTACTAGACCTGAGGTCCCGATCATCTACATCCGCATCCTGTGGTGGAATTCCTGAGTTGGACCTGAGGCTGCGCAGATGTTGAGCTATCTCTGACAAAAGTTCTGCATTGCCAGTAGTTTGCAAAGTCTTGGCCGTATGCTTCAAGAAGCCGCTATCGGCTTCAATGACCCTCAATCTCTCCCTGATGAATGACAGTTCTCTCATCATAACAGGTTTACTTTGGCAACCTGAAAAAGCTGAGCTTGTTATTATCTCATCAGAAGACAGATTATGAAGGATTAAAAAGAAAGCTTGTAAAACAGCAAAAAAGAACAAAGTGTTCATTACCCTCCTCTATTTCTTCTTGGTTTTCCATGTCAGGCTCACAGATATTCTTCTCAATACCTTTCAACAGGTTCAGAAGATGAGCACGATCGCTCTCGAAACCTAGAGATGATTCATCCATATTGCGTGCTCCAAACATGTGCTCATTGGCACCATCCTGATCTCCCGAAGCAGGACTTACACACTCAGAAATCTCACCACAAGGCGATATTGGTTGAGACTTCATGTCTTGGTAATCTTCATCATCAATTTCGCAGATCTCGCTTCCTATATTCCTAATAGGTCCGAATTTAAACCTGTAAGCATCAAGTTCTGATTCCAGAACCCTGATCTCTTCCTCCCTCTTCAGAACCAAGTCTCTCAAGATCTGAATCGCTTCCTGGTCATACTCTGCCTGCTCCTCCATCATTCTCTGATACTGCAACGCTTCCATCTGCACGGCCGCCTTCTCAGCTTGCAGTCTCGTGATCATTGCCATTGCATTGTTCGCTGCCACAGCCGAAGCGCTTCTTTCTTCATCTAGCTCCATGTATAGAGCCATAAGCGACTTGCGATCCACATTTTCTGTCTTCAAACGATCTAACTCATTCATCGAACTTAGATCATTCGCTTCCAGAAAAAGCTCTGGCTTGTCCAAGGACATCCTCTTTGAATATCTGAATCTAGGACTGGCGTGAGCGGAATCTGTCAACGGAATTCCGAAAAACCTGTTTCCCCTACCAAAAATGGGAGTTCTATTGGATTCTGCAGTAAGATCTTCTGTGTCTGGAACTGGCAGTAATGGCGCTTTGATATCCTCTCTACCTACATTACCATATAGGATCGAGATCAGTAACAAGAATAAACAGCAGCATTAATTAAGAACTGTATGAATCAGTAGGCAAGCTGACACAATGATTAGTGGAGTGTTTATCAGATTATCATGCCAATATACAACTGTGTGTTTATAGCAATATCTAGGATCGTATATATGCATAGTAAATCTCTTTATAGTTCTATTCCAAAGTATTTTTTAAGCCTTCCACTGAATATCTTTCAGTGGTGATCTATTTTCTACATGTCTCACTATTTGGTGGTCTCCTGTACAAACCATCTCGGCAATTTTTCTCTCATTCTGCCAAATAATAAGGATTATGAACTCAAATTAAGAGTGTCATCCTTCCTCTTACGCCTTCTGGCTTTTACATTCCACAAGCAATGCATTAGCCATACTCAACTAATCATACAAGGCAGGTTTAAGCAAGATGTTAGAAATTGCTAAACGTTTTCCTTAAAAATCGCAAAGTTATGATATATAAGAACCTCTGTTTTAAAAAATACAGAAAGTGAATGAATAAGGTTGGTGGCGTTGGCTTACTCTGTATGCCTCCTTTCAAGACATCCTCATCCTCAAGAACTTCATGCTCCTTATCCGGTATGATCTTGAACTCGCGCAAATCTGGATTCTGCACATCTTCATTTTTCCACGCGGGCAAGGGTGCTCGAGGAGATGGAGTAGGAGGGGCGATGATCGCCTTTGTTGAAGAGCTTCTGATGAATTTAGAAGAAGCCCTTGCTTTCAAAGGCTCTCCACAACAAGAACAGCGAACAATGACACTGTCGCCATTAGCTGTCATCAACCCTTCATCCTTCTTTCCGAATTTACTGCCAGTCTTCTGATTAGTCTGATCTTGACCCTCGACAAAGCAATCAACATCCTTGTGAAGAATCCCAGCTAGGGACTTGTACCTATCAGAATCAGAATCTTTCTTCTCTTTCTCAGTCGCATATGGGATGAGGCATCTGTCACACATGTATTGGATGTCAGAGAGTTTTTTATGGACATGGCAATAAGCCAGGGAAGAAATGTCCTTCATATGATCTTCACATAAGACATCATTGCAATAGAAAGTCGAATTCCTATGAGCAAGAACGTGATCTATCCTTGTGCAGAGCAAACACGGGATTTCCAAATCGAAGAACTTTGCTATCTCTCTTGAGAGGAATGAAACAAAGCCATCAATGTAAAGCAGGATGATCACCAAGATTTCTAGCATGGCATACAGCAAGAAATGTGGGATTTCCCCCATCTTTTCCTTAACAATATTCCTGATCAACGACGACGACGACGTCATGATCTTCTAAACCTTACTTAATCCTAAATCTAATCAAGATGATCATACTCTACAATACAGAAGATAGATTGATGGTGGAGGATCTGATGAAATGAAACGAGACAGATCATGACCCCGGACAGAAAACCAAGCCCCAGATCATGATCTCTCTCTCCTTTCTCTCTGGATCTCTCTATAAATGTCTATCTTCAAATCGGTACGAGGAAGAATATTGAAAAATAATAATAGCAACAACTAACAAAAAGAAAATTGCAGAAATTGTTCAGTTCAGTTTTGAGGTTGCGAAACTTCGGAAGGAAATGTTGCCTCAACTATATATAGTAAAGGGATGGACAATTCTAAATATAGATAGTGCTAGGCAGAACAATTACCTGAATTAACGGTCCATCGCGCGCTTCTATACCTGCCAGTTCAGATTCAGAACACCAAGCCAATTTACAAATGAAACTACCAATTTTCTAGATTTTGTCTCATTATATTACAGCATCCATCACCTCCTTTGCAATTCTTCATAGAAATTTCGTGCAGCGCATTAAACTCGCAGCGAATATTTTAAGAATCATAATCCTGCTCAAGATACTCATATACACATCAATCTTTAAGAATATACATGCTCGAACTCCCAGCTAAAGCAAATGATTGTGAAATCGTGATATCACACAGCTTTATTCTGGGGTTGTGGGATTAGATGAACGTAAACTAATCTTAAAATGGTATTCCTCAAGTATGCAATAACCTTAAATTTTCACAAGAAAGCCAACAGTTTCAACAAGGTCCGAAATTCCCATAAATATCAAGGAGTATATCTAAAAGGCAGACAAGCCAGAGCTAGTTCAGTTTAAACACAATTTATAAGTAGCATCTACTACTTGTGATTTGACTACAAAATTGCAGCACCGGTAGCCTCAGAAAAGCTAGGGGTACTAGGACATGTGTCTGTCTCGTAATGAAAGGGGTGATGGAGAACTAGTCTGATGCTTCACCTCCGGAACTTTGTGTATTAAAACGTTCATAGCCATGTACGGTGAAATGCAACCTTGTACCTGAACCAAATCAATACTTTGAATTAAAAGTAATACAGACAATATGACTCAGTAAATTATGTGCGTCTGTTACGTGGTGCATCTCTCCATGAAGCAAGGAAAGAACCTTGCACCAAAAAAACACAGAGCGACGTATATACCTGTAATAAATCAGTGGGAATTTGGACAAGCCCCTGCAGCAAAAGATCGACCTTCTCTAAAGAGGTTGGTGGAACAGGGGTAAGCAGATATAAGACATTCTTGATAGTATCAATACCCCGTACAATTCCTGGATCATAAAAGAAGGTTGTAACTGGTAAGTGAATAGCTTTTAAGTTATACTAAATCTAGGTAACTAAGATACGTGTTGGAGGTTTTGCACTATATTTTAACTCTTAAGCTGCATGAAACCTTAAAACATGAAGAAAAATACGAGAAAATAAAGTTAGTGAATCTTCCTTTTAATCGAAACCAGGTAAAATGAAAATCCACATATTGGTACTTGTCTCCAATTAGATCAACTCCATAATAACATGTTTAAAAAGTGCACAGCTTTATTCCAAGATTAACCAAGTGTTGCATTGCTATAGATGATCGGTAATTTCTTGATGATGAAAACCATGTCGAATAAAGCAAACTTTGACAGTTCTTGAAGAAATCACTTTACCCAGTCCAACACATGGAGAAAGGTTTTCAGATCCATCCAAACTAACAGCCAAGCCAACTATAGTAGCATTCAAGCTGTAGAATAATTCAGTCTTCGGTACCTAGCATCAAGATTCACACCATCGAGGTAGTTAATAAAATAATTCTATGCAAAACAAAGAGCGGGAAGAAATTATATATTTCAGAAAGTAACTTCAAGGAGTTGCTTAACAATTTACGTCAGTTCAAGCTGAAAATAATTACACAAGTTATTCACATAAATATTGGCTTGAAAGTGTAAATAGTATTTTATAACCAACCTGACAGTGCAAATGTTTGATTTTGACATTAGATATAGAGATCTCAAATGGAGGTTGGGCAGCTAATGCGTTGGCTAGTTCCTTTACTAATGTGATTCCCAGAGCATCGAGAAAGCACTGTCTGAAATATGTTATTGTGCGCATGTCCCGCAGATGTTGTGCATTTTTTCGTACCTTCTCCCTTTTGAATACATCAAAGGAAAAAATTAAAAATAATATAGTAGGTAGTTAGGTAAAAACAGCTTATTATTGCTAGACTAAAAAGCAAAGCGGCCAAAAAGAGTCTGAAACGGAGAGAAACATCAATTTCAGGTCAGGAGATAACAAGAAGTAGCAGATGCCAATATAACGTGAAATATAGAAACTTGGCTCTATATACCAAGAATTGCACCAAGGGAGAACTCACGGATTCTCTATAGCTGAATTGACTGCAATTAAGGAAGTTGATCCAGTATCCTCCTCATCTGACCAAAATGCTCCCTCTGGAAGATCCTTTTCCACATCTGATATGCGAATCTTAACAACATGGGTAGGAGAGACATACTTCAGTACATCCACCAGTAAGTCATAGCCAATACCTGAAATAATATATTTCTTCCTTTAACAGCTAGAATAATATTAGTGGAAGCAATTCCATTCTAAACAAGTATGGACAAAAATCACACATAAAATTCGTTAAATGGAAAAAATACCAAATGAATTTAAGACAGCACTACTATATACCTTTCACCCAACCAGAAGTATTTATGACCAATGGCACAGCAGCATTTGAACATTCACTATTATTGACGAAGCTGAAGTGCTTCCAGTAATGATCGTATAATTCAGACACATATGTCAAGTAAGTCGTTGGATCCCTCTTTGGGGATATATCACCAAAGAAAAAGCATCTGGAAGAAAAATGTCCAACAGTCAGTGTGACTCTCGTGTACAATGTTGTACAACGACATAGAATGTGACCAATTGAAACATGGCATCATCCACACGCCTTGTGCACAGAGAATGAACAAAATTTTAGCTTCACGGGACAGTTGACAACGGAAGTGTTAATCTTTTTGGGGTTTATATATGTAAGAAGTGCTTTTGGGTCCAACAACAACTAACAACAGGTCTGGGGGTCAATCCAAGCAGATAAAGCTACAATAAACGTGAAACATCATAGCATATTTGAGACATCTAAAGTTCCAGTTTCCAGTGAGGAAGGAAAGGCTAACTACCTTTGCCTATTTAATGAGCTTTTTGTGCAGCTAGATGGCTAGACTGTGGGACTACATTTTCTCAACAGAAGATGTCACTTCTGATGGGGACAGACTTGAGCACTAAGCATTGTTGTCTCTAGTGCAGGGATAGGGTTGGCCAGTTGGTTTGGGTAGGGTCAGGTGGATTGGTTCGGGGAGGTTTAAATAGGTCTGGAGAGGGACACTTACTCAAACAAAATAAATCTCTCTCTCTCTCTCTATCTCACCCACACACACTAGTAATCGCCTAAAAATCACAACCAGAGCATTTATAGCTCAGTCTCAACTTCAGCTTAAGAAAAGAAAATAAAACTCAACCAGTAGCAACTGCACATGAAACCAGTTTTCATATTCAAGTTTTATGAGGTCCATCCCGTACAAGAATATTCAAACATGAATTTTTAAACACGCTATTTAACTTTTGCATCCCCAATCAATTGTGAAGACTAATGACATCCCCTATTTTTGCATCCCCAATCAAATACACTATTCACTGTTCTAGTTTTCCACAACCAATTGTGAAGACTAATACCAAAAGGAAAAGCACCATAATACTGATTGAGAAAAAAGAAAATTAAAATTATTGCAATTGCAATTGCAAGTACATACCTTTCTGGTGTTTTCATGCTTGCAGTACTCATATCTGGTCACGGGAAGTATGTCCAGCCAAAAATAGGATTCTGATCAGTAATAAACATCTACAACGCTAATAGTAACAACAACACAATAACCAATACAAGACCGACCTTGATACATCGTGTCAATCATTACGAGGGATACAAAACCAGGAGGAGTAAATTCTGTCTGCCCAACATCCGTGTCCAAATAAGCCACTCTTTTGAACCTATAACCAAAAACAGCAAGACACCTCATGATCGACTCTGCAACATAATATTTCCTTAAAAAATTATTGTACTTAATCTATCTCACTGAAGCAAGTGATTGGGATGTCTTTTAAAGTTGGCATCAAGATCAGTAAGCCAATCACACTCCTCCCATACGAACAATCATTAACTTCTAGTTCATGTAAGACATGTTCACAAGATTCAACCTTCAGAATGAATAACACAGCACAATTTAATTAAGATCTAGCTATGCAACCCGACAACAACTTTAGCATTTCGAAAAATGCAAGCCAGAGATCCTCAAACTCCCAAACAACACATCTTACTGTTCCTTTCACATATTCCATCTGTCCCAATTCAACGTTCACGGACACTTTTCATTCAGTCAGAATCAATAAAACCTCATTACTCTGAAGACATGAGATCAATTTAGATTCGCTAACACATATTTTCAAAATATCACCTTTTCTATGATTTGTAGTTCCACCTAGTAAAAAATAATAATGGTCTCAGTTCATTACATTATCTGCTAGGCTTTCTTCACTATCAATGAAACCAAGCTCAGTAAACATGAAAATTACAGCAAATAGATTAGATGGGCCCAGCTGGAAATTGAACCTGCTGAGAAGAACATTGACGAGGTAGCGCGAGAAAGTAGTCTTTCCGCTATTCCTTCGTCCGCAAATCAAGGTAACCGGCGGTGAACCGCCGGCAATGGAGTCCGCCGCAAGGGACCATTGTTCGGGAATGAAAATCTCCCCACATGGAACCTTAATTGACTCCATCAAACTATGATTTTCACGACAACCAAAACACACACTATGGAAACAAGGGAAGATTGGTGTTTAGCGTGAAATTTGAACTGGCCCTTAAGCCCTTTAACCCCTGTATTGGAGTTTTATAATTTGGGTTGAAGTGTGAAAATATGAAAGCTTCAAGGCATTACTTAGTAATCTCTGAAAACCAAAGGGCTATTTAGCCAATTAGCGTTATGTGGAATATTCAACAATATAAAATACTCGCTATGGTTTTGGTTTCCTTTTTTCTAAAAATTTTCTGAAGCATGTTTGATCATTGATAATTTTAATTTTATACAATAACGGATTATAAAATTTTACTCTTTAAAAACTACATGTTACGGAGAATTCAAAGACACCCCACATGACGTTCATTATTATATGCAATTAAAGTCATTGATAATTAAACATGCCTTAAAAAATTTTACAGTAAAACTGAGTCAATGTTAGAAAACCAGTAGCCTACTGACCTCCAAATGCGTATATTTTCAACACATTTTCTTGCTTGACTTTGAGCTCTCCGGCTATGGCGTCCGATGAAGAAACCAAAGCCAAAAAACACAAACTCAATCTACAAGAAAAACCCAAAAATCCCATGGATTCTCTCCCTCAAGAAGTAGCTCTAGACATATCTCCAGACTTCCAGTAAAATCCGTGATTCAATCCAGGTTCGCATGCAGATCATGCCAGCACCTGTCCCAAGATCCCCAGCTCTTAGGTTTGCATCTCTCCAGGGCACTGAACAGCAAACAAACGTACCTTGTATTCCACTCCGATGTCCCGATAAAAAATCAGCTCTACTTCGTGGAATCCCCCGAAGGAAATGGTGAGTTCGTGTCTGAGAAACTCAAGAAACTTGATCCTCCGTTTTCTTCCTCCATGCCTGAATTCAGCGTCATCGGATCGTGTAATGGAATCTTGTGCCAGGAGAATTCCATGTTTGAAGAATCCCCGAACATGTACAATCCTTTCACTCAGCAGTACATTCAGCTCCCCGAATCAACAGTTTTCCAGGATCAGGTTGCGATTTATGGGTTCGGTTTTCACCCTGGATCGAACCAGTATAAAGTGATCAAGGTTGTGTACTATCCTAGAATCCCAATTCGCCGGCTTTCCCGGAACCCTGATTTGAAATCGGATGTTCAGGTTTTCACCCCAGGTAGCAGGAGATGGAGGAGCATAGGGCCGATGCCATATCTGATTCCGAGAGGATCCGCTCCGGTTCTTCTCAATGGCAGACTGCATTGGACTACGACTTTCGGGTCTTACAACCGGGGAACTGAAAGGCTAATCGTGTCGTTTGACGTGCAATATGAGGCATTCAGGGAGGTTCAAGATCCAGGGCCTGAATCGGGTCCCGAAATGCGCAGGTATAACTACCAGATTTCTGCCCTAGGGGAGTACCTCTGTGTCTGCGTGCCATTGGCCACGAGCGTCTGGACTTTGGACCTATGGATCATGAAAGAGTAAGGAAACAAGGAGTCTTAGGTGAAGGAGGTTAGCATTGGAGTCTACTGTCCTCCTACTGTGAGGTCTCACGTTTTGCAAAATGTGAACGGTATTTGGAGGAAGATTCTGATTAGGAAGGTTGTGAGAGTTGTTTGTAAGTTGAAGAATGGTGAAATCTTGCTGGAATACAAAGGAGGTGCCCTAGTTTCATTCGATCTTGAAACTGGGGTGTTTCGGGATGTCACATTTCCAGGGCTCCCGAATTAGTCGAAAACGGTGGTTCTTGTTGGGTCACTTAATAGGGTTGATACTCCTTCCCTGCTTCCTAACTGACAATGATAAGAATTGAACGTTGACCCGAGCTATATCCAGGTGATCTGACATGCATTTCAACCGTTTTTTCTACCAGATGAATGAATGAATGGTGATCATAGATAGGTCTAGAGACTACCTAATTCTGTTGTGCTTTGAAACTGGTTGTTTGATGTAGAGTAGATTGGCAGAATCGTTTGTTTTATAAAGGCATGTTATTGAAAGGTTGTGTCAAGATGTTCTCTTATTCACTAGCTATTTTGTTTAAGGTAACATGGTGCATAAAAACTTCTTTAACAGTCTGTTTCATGACGGTTATGAATTTTTTCTTTAAAATCTCTATTTGTCCTAAGTTTTGAACCCGGTCTATATGTTGATAGTCAGAATGATGATAGAATGGCTCCAAATATGATGGTTGGTAAATAATTTCCGCTTAACGTAGTATAATTCCTGTTTAACGTAGTATTAGCTTTGAAGAGTTCTCAATAAGAGAATTCAAATGTGTTTTGGGAAGAGTATTAGGAAACCACCTTAGATCATGATCCTTCTTACTCGAAAATGAATAAAGATTTAAGTGTGCGGCATTTGATGGGTTGAATTTATGCCTGGTTTTTAGCACATTTGAAACTCATAATTGTAATAGATTACCGGTTTCATTTAAGTGGGTAGATACTTTGTCAATTAGAGGGTTTTGTGAAGTGTTTGATGTTTATTTGGAGTCTTCCATGATTGGGTTGAGGATTGAAAATTGGATGTGAAGTGAAAACTAGGTCATCGAAAGAAGTCCACTTGCAAAAGTGGTTAAAGAAAGGTCACTTGTAAAAGTAGTAGAAGAATGAAGAGTGTAGAAGAGATTGAAGATGAAGGCAAAGAAGTGAGCAAGGAACCAAGAAGACTCCTATCACGTGGACCGTGAAAATATGCACGGTTCACGAAGATCTATTGGGAGTTTGAGCATGGATTGAAGCTCCAAATTACAGACCGTGCACCACCCAAAAGCCCTAATTGACTGCAACTTTTAGAGCATTTATTTTTGTCTCTTATAAATACTTTATTTTATCCCTTGGATAAAGAGACGGCCATGTAGCTAAGAGCATCCACAATGGTAGTGTATTTAAAGAGCATTTCTTAAGTGTCACGTCATGAATTTTGATAAAAACTAGGTAAGAATAAATTATCAACAATGAATCTCCTTAAATAAGCACTTCTTAGACATTTTTTATCATTTCAAATTATAACTAATTAAATATACAAAAGTAAGTGTCAATTATTGATTGGTTGACATTGCACAAATAAAGAGGTATTAACTCCTTAAGTAAGGAGCAACTTCTTATTAAGGAGTGGTTCTTAAAATTCTACAATGGTCCTCCTTAAATAAAGAGTGCTCCTTATTTTTTAAAAATGGGGTTAAGGAGCTACCATTGTGGATGCTCCCCATTATTGTATTTACTAGTCTCATTTATTGCAATTTTTAGTGGATTCTTGTGTGTTTTTTAAAGATTGAAACATTACATACAAGTAATCCAATTACATATAAACATTCTAATCTAGGATCTAACTAGGAGACACCACCACTGAATCTATTGAAGCTCAATGGAGCCTGAAACTTCATCATTTGAATAGCTAGGGACGCCCTCCTGAGAACACTCAAATGCTGACACCATTGAACCGCTGCCACCGAAACTGGAACCACCACGATTTCACCATTATCAACCACCTGCAAGTTGGGATATCAAAGTGGAACCACCACGATCTCACCATCATCAACCACTTACAGGCCGGGAAACCACAACGGGGACCACAGACACGATCTCATGACGCTGGGTAGTCTCCATCAAGAAACTGCTCTAATACTCACAATTCTTGGTGGGGTGTGTTTTGAACCATGCACCTCTCAATTTTAGAGAGTGTGAATAACCACTAAACCATACCTTTTTCACGAGGACTCTTAAGGTTTGTTGTGAGTTTTATGATTCTAAACTAGATTATTGCTTGGGAGAATTGGTAATCACTTCGAACATGAAATTGTGAGATTCAAATTAGAGTAAAGTGGTAAAATGACCCTAACTTTAGGATGAAATACCAATGTAACCCTGCAAAATGAGAAAGTGTCAAAATAACCCTATCTTTGTTATGTATATGCCAATCTAACCTTAAACATCATTGACTTCGATTGTCAACGGAAATTGTGAACCGAATAAACTGAAATGACCATTTTTCCCTAGATTTTTTTTAAAAAAAAAAGGTTAAAAACGAAAGTATTTTCTTCTTTCCTCCCTTTTCCCCTGAATCGTCTTTCCTTCCTTTTTTCATATTTATTCCCGTCACCTGAATCCCTTTTCTTCTTATTTCTTCTGGCCATTCTAACCCTCAGCCACCACCCGCCATCTCCGGTCATGGCCGTTCCTGGCTTCTTTCTTCTTTCCCGTCACCTGAATCTCCTTTCTTCTTCTTTTCAGCACCAATATTTCACACCTTTTTCAATATACGGATTGTGAGCGGCGGCGAGATGTCAACGGCGGAGGATGGTGACAAGACGACGGTAGTGCTGGATAAGCTCCGACGAGGACGTGAGGTGGGTCGACGGCGGGTTCGTTGGTGGTATCACTTTTCACGAACCGAATAATTTTGATCATTAATCCTAGGAAATTGATGGATAATTCTCACTACAACCTAATGCTTTATAAGTATGAATATTAGCTAGTTGTCATATTCTTGTTCTTCAGCACATCAGCCATATCTAACATTTGTGATAGTGTGTGATGGCTGAGCGGTGGTGGTTTAATACGTTGGAGCGGTGGTGGTTTAATTCGTCGCCCGCGGGGCAGTGGTGTGTTGGTTGAGCGGTGAGCAGCGTGGTGGTGTGTGAGGCTGAGAGGTGGGGCTAGAAAGGCCGGGTGGTGGCCAAGGGTTAGAACGGTGGTTGTGGCACAAATGAGCCGTCAGCAGGGGAGGTAATGTGTTTAATTCTGGTGGTGGTTTGTTAACTTTGGTGGTTAATGGAGCAAAAAATAGGGTTAAATTGAAGAAGAAGAAGAAGAATAAGAAGAAGAAGAAGATAATGGTAAAAGGAGAACCAAAATATTCAAGGGTAATATACAAATATAACCCTATGTATTTGAGAAAGTGCAAATATAACCCTGAGATAATTTTTAGTGCAAATATAACCCTAACTAATTGAAGAAAGTGCAAATATAACCTTCTGATGAGAATTCTACCGGACCACCGCTGGACCACCGCCGGACTGCCGGAAAAACATAATTTTCCAGCGACCCGCGGCGGTCCGGTGGTGGTCCGGCTAAAGTTTCCGGACAGGGTTATATCTGCACTTTCTTCAATTATGTAGGGTTATATTTGCACTTTCAAAAATAGCAGGGTTATATCTGCACTTTCTTCAATTATGTAGAGTTATATCTGCACTTTGCTCAAAAAATTATTACTCGTAATAAAATCTTCATTACATCTTGATAGTTATAATAAATTTAAAAATTAGATTATTCACGTGCTATAATTCACATGCATGTCACCTTTCATGCATAAAACACTTTTACTAAATAGAATGTTTTCCCATCCGGTGAAGACGTAAATATCATGTGAAAATAAATGTGCAATATTAACCAAGTGTAGTAAGTAAGTAATACAACAGTAAGCATCTAGATGAGAACAAACTTTGTTTCAGAATTACATGTAAAATCTATTACCCTACAATTACGAAGATATAGCATTCTAACACTGCTAGAGAGAGAAAAAAAATCTATCCTAGGTTTATGGCCTATCAAAACACATAATATTTATATCAATAGAACAAACCTTACACAAATTTGCAGATGCAGTTCTTGAGAGTTTGTTTCACATTCGAGGTGTCCATTTCTGGATCCTTGGTCAAGAATTTCCTCATTCCTATTCGAGCATCCAGTTTGCAGCCCACACACTTCTACCTTTGATCAAACACCATCTTATCCAGCGTTGGCGTTTCCAATAACACTATGCTGTCATCGGTCTTGGCGCAGTTACCAATGTCACACTTGTTTATAACTTTTCTTATCCGTTGTAGTCAGATAAAATCTCTATAAAATTTGTTTAGTAAGGGTTAGAATTTTACGAATTCAATCAGTTTGCTAATGTTATGTTGAACTTTAAAATATCAATGTGCATATTATGCTTCGATTTTCCACTTACATATGCACGTGTTATGCACTTTCTATAAGCTAACTAAAAATGTCAATGAATATTTCATTTTTGAATTAGTTTAATAATACAATCTCCATTTGTTCTGGATAGCTAGCACAAATTTAACAACTAGACTACTCACGTGCATATCACGTGCTATAATTCACATGAATGCAACTTTACAACTTTGCGTACATATATGCATTTTTTTTGCTCAACAAAATTTTATCCTTTCTTATGATAACATGAGTATTTTATCAACATCAATGTGTGTTCGGGGTGGGGTTCATTTGAGTAATTTTGAAATATGTCAGATCATTTGTGAATTTTAAACATTACATTTAGAAAGAATTAAAAAATACATAGAAGTTTTTTTTAAAAAAATTGTACATCAACAGAACGAACATCTCACAAATTTTTAGAGGCAGTTGTAGAAAGTTTTCTTCACCCTCAAGATATCCATTTTGGGATGTTATGCCATAAATTTCCTCTTGTCGTCCCTACATCACATCACCGATTTGGAGCCCATGAACTTCTGTCTCTGGTCAAACATCATGTTCTCCGGCATTGGTGTGCCCAATAACTTGATGCGGTCATCAGCCTTGGCGCACTTACCGATAGCACACTTGTTTATAATGTTTCTTCTCTGTCGTGGTCCGATAGAATTTCCATGAAAGTTGTTTAGCAAGGGTTATGATTTACGAATTCAATCAGTTTGCTAATGTTATGTTGAACTTTATATCAATGTGCATATTATGATTCAATTATTCACGTGCATATGCATGAGATATGCACTTTCTATAGGCTAAATAAAAATATTAATGAATATTTTATTTTTTGAAATAGGTTAATACTATAATCCTCATTTCTTCTGGATATTTAGCACAAATTTAACAACTAGACTACTCACTTGCATATCACGTGCTTTAATTCACATGCATGCAACTTTACAAATTTTTGTGCATATATGCATTTTTTCTCTCGAAAAAATTGATATGAATCTCCCTGCAAAGACTCTGGATTGCGGAATTTAAATCTTTGACTGAATGAAGGAATTTCACAAACCCTCTATTTGGTCGTACGAAATTCAAGAGTCTAGCCCTCAGGGTACTCTTCAGTTTGACTTGCTCCCTAACTAGCCCGCAAGATTAGTTCACAAGGTTATTGATACTTAATTAACCCGCAGGATTAAGCAACAATGAAGACGC
>JAUOBV010000010.1:2019414-2033328 GCA_032360425.1 Rubia occidens
GTGAATGCCCTTTAGACCTTGCAGACTCAGCATAGTCACGTAGAAGAAGATTTCAGACAGTCGGTAATTCTTAAAGCTTACATGTAGTGCGCAAAACAATATCCTCTATTCATAATTGAATCCGTCCCAAAACACCCAGTAATAGTTAGATATCTTCAAACCTCATAACAAAGATTCAAGAAAGATACAGATGAACACTCGCACTGAAATAAATGTCTCCATGCTAGAGTAACCTCTTAAAGTTCCATCAGAGGACTGGATTCAGTGCCACATTCACACAAAAAAAACAAATAATCTTTTTGTAAATGATAGCAGAGAATACTTTGAGAGCACATAGATGATGGATAAGCCTTTCCCCGTAATGCTCTCCCTGATCCCCAGAAAGCAACTCCATAGATTTTGATAACTTCCATTAACCCCCACACAGGATCCAGAAGCAATATGCAAAAGTAAAGCTTACCAGTTACAACAGTTAAAAAAGCCCAATGGAACTTCGGTTATCATTCCCTAATCCCTAGTTAGCATATTAAGTTCCTTTCCTGCATTAAAAAAATCCTACCACCCCTAGATAAAAAGAATTTAAACCTTGAAACAACCATACAACCAAGAGGATGCAGAGTAAATCAAGAAACATTCTCTTCAGTTCTCACGGATAGTTATATTATAAAACCACACACTTTTTTAACTACCACCCAGCTAGAAAATAGTTACTCGGCCAATTTTTCCCTAAATTCAAACAATGCGGTGTCACGGATAAACAGAACTTTGGCCTAAAAGTGACATTGAATTCATTTTTTGCATCTTTATACTAACTGTTTAAAAAAAAGAATAGCTAAGAGTAAAAATGAGTTCAATAACAACTCAGAGTGCACTCATTCAATATAAAATGATTTCACTTTAATCATGACAACTCAACTCCCATTTTTTTATGAACAGTAAGAAACTCTCTCAACCCTCCCAAAACTAGATCTAATCCTCGGCGGGGTGGTCGCCGGCGCTCGCCGCCGCGTTGGCCACTCCCGCCACCCCCTAACCTTTACAGTACCCAGCCACCCCCGCCTTCCCCAACCTGAACCGTTAAACTCCCCCGCCAGTTTACGGATTTGGTCCCCGCCTGACAGCCGGAGGTCCTCGTCGCAGCTCGCCCGCCGGTGAGGCGACAACCGCAGCCGAGGAAAGACGTCGCATTTAAACCCTGTTCTTGGCAGGCTCTGTAGTCACGGCTGGCTCAGAACGTCGTGGATCGACACCGGCAGCCTTCGCTCCGGCGACGTCCACGTGAAGCTTCGGTCCGACGCTCCACTGTCGTTTGGATACCAACCCGGAAATGTTAGGGTATCTGACCGACCCATCCGATATGACAGGATCTGGCCGTTTTGAGGGCCAACAGAACTGAAACCGGTCTGTACGCGCCGTCCAGGCGCTGCCCGCGCCCCTCGAGTCCGTCGCGACGTGAACTCCCTGGCGTCTCATCGCGCTTACGTGCTTCGCCGGCCACACGCGCCGCCATCCTGACGCAAACTCGCCGGCGCGTCCTGGGCACGCGCCACCGCCGGCCGCCGCCACAGTCAGAAAAGGGTTTGGAAAGATTTGGGTTTTTCTGTGGTTCTGTTCTTTTATTTATTTATTTATTTATGTCAGATGGAATATGAGCTTTAACTGGGTCTTTTTGCGTAATTATCTAGACTAATTTATCAAGTATTCTATGCCTAACTGTTTGTTTTCCCCTGAACTGGATTAGCTGGACAGATGGAAAATTCCTTGGGCTTCTAGTTTCTATTCCAGTAACAGAGCAGGAGAAATCCAAGTCGGGGTAGTTTTGACGACTTACTCCCGGCATTTCTGTGAACGGATTTAAACTGGTAGACTTCGGTTGGCTAGGACTTTATTGTTCTGGTTGATGCAAGTTATGGATGCTTTACCTGCTGAATTATTAGATGCTCTTGGCATTAGACTTTAGGATGATCAGATGTATTCCATCGCCCTTTTTAGGATTAGCTATAGCGTGTTACTGCGCTCAGATACAGTTTAGGTTTTTAACTTATGCTGTAATCTCACAAATTGTTTTCCTCTGAGGAAATTATTTTATTAGGATTTGGGGAGCCTAATAAATATCCCCCACCAATAGTGGTTTCAATTAAAAAAAAATCTACTTCACTGTGGTGAAAAGTTTGGGATAATAAGGTAGAATATAATAATATGAAAAATGTACAAAATAATAAACCTGAGGGTGAAAGCTACATTCGTTATTTATTCTTTACCAGAAGGGGATAGGAGAGGATTTTGTTCCCCGCCGATCATAATTATATGTAGGAGATTCCCAATTTCTGTGGGCAATCCAATATTTTTGATTTTCTGAAGGAAATTGTCCAATGAATCACCTAATGTAGGGGGCAGTGGCATGGCAACAGTCTGACTTTATTTCCTTTGCTTCATTCTGATTGTTCGACCAAGATCATCTGCAAGCTTGGACATCATTTTGTGAAGTCGTTGCAGTCTCTCCACGCCGGATTGCAATTGTTTGATACAAAGATGTGTAAGCTGTGTGTGATTTCTATTGTCTCCAGATGATTCCAAGGGAGCACCAATGAAATAGAAATGTGCCGGAAAAAGAATAGTAATGTCGGAATGTGCTCACAGAAGAGGGGGAATAGGTAATTCCAAATATCTCTATGTCCGTTTATAATTTTGTTTGGTTTAGCTTTTTCTATGCGGAGCTAGCATCATGAATACTCACCTCGAATTTATTCTGATGTGGTTATCCCCGGCTGTACTTGGTTATAGTGTTGTTCTTGTCATTTCATTGTACAAACATTGTTGTGGTGCAATGTAAACTAAATTCTGATTCCCGACATTTCTAGTGTATGTAAAAAGGTCTGGATAACTATATCTTTTCCAGGGCTTCTTCTGCCCTTCATATTGAAATGATGACAAATAGTTTTCTGTATAGAAACTTTGGAGTTTAGGTATATCTGTCAGCTGTGTTATACCATGTCTGTTGTTCTTGTCATTTCATCTTCTGTAGCTTGTGTCCGCTAAGTCAGACTAATCCTACATTTGTTAGTGTGACTCTCAGAAATCTTTGTAACTTTGTTAATTACATACCTTTTAAATGGAAGAAAATGGATGGCAAACTAGTTAATTACATTTTCTATGGCAACGTTGAACATGTGAATCTGCTGCAGTCTGAAAGACTGTGTTTCTGAATTTGCTGAAGGAATATGCAACTTGAATGCAAGGGGTGAAATTTCATTTGGAATCTTTGATGTTGTAAGTCTCGTTATGCTTCTGGCATTTAGTAATGAATCATACATGTTGTTTGTTCTTTCTCATCCACGTTTAAATGTACATTGGAAATACTGTATTTTTGTTCTTGACTGGTTGTGAAAGATGGATTTCATAAATGAAGACAAACTGTTTAACTTTTGGTTGAAAGGGAAGAAACATTATATATGTAGTACTGAAATATGGTTGTAAGATGGCATGGTAGGCATTATAGAAAAATACCTGAATAGTAGTAGAAGAAAGTACTGTCTTGGATCCCAAAAGACATTAGCTGGCCTTGGAAATTATGGTTGGTAAGTCAATGTTAGTAATTTACTGTGTACAAACAGGAAATCACCTCTGAGATGGTTGTTGTGCTTGTAGTATTTTGTTACTTCTTGTGGAACTCTAGTTCTGCATTTATGCTTTTGTTAGGTAGTTGAGGTCTTATGCGGTGATGGGTATGTGGTAGTTTAAGCTGATAAAGGGTAATTGCCTAATTGGAATTGTTTGTGAAGTCTTTGTTTGATTCTTTGGATTGAGAAAATCAGCTCAAACTACCCACCCAGGATGCATGTTTTGATTTTTATGTTTTGTCCCAGTTGGTTTAGGTGAATTAGTATTTCACCAGATACTAATTATTTCACCAGGTGAATTAGAATTTTTCCATAGAACAATGGCTTCAGTTGGATTGAACTATTTTGCGACCCTTACCTAGACTTGCACTGGGGAGCTGAGTTGTCTTTGACTTCCTGCTTTTAGCTCATCCCTTGTTTATGTGGATTGATACTCTGTCATGTCGTGGGTCGAATGGAGATGCGTTTCATAATTATCATTTGTGCATTTTTGTTTGCTGAAGGCCTTCTATGTGGATATTCTGTACTTGACACCTGGAACTGTTATCAAATTCTACAATCTTATCTGATTTTGCATTCAGTTCACGTTACTGATTTTCCTCATTGATGTATCAGGTTTTTAATCCCAGAACTCGGATCGTGCACCCTCCAAATTACATATTCTACGCACACAGATCTGAGTGTCAAGTTTCAGTCTCACGTAGCAGGTATTAATTTGTAGATGTGTTTCCCATATGGCTGTTACATATGCAACACAACTATTGCTAAGCCTTTCCACCGATTGTGGGTGTGAATCATGTTTTTCCACCAAACAAATTTTTTTCTCCTATATATATTAGTAAGCATATGTCATTTTTTAATTCTCTTTACTCTGGTATAGATATTGCGTTTTCTATTGTAATAATATCTCTTGCCATTTGGTACATTTTGCCATGTTTGATCTGCGAATTGGGTGTGAGATTTGTCATTCGACCATTACAAATTTTCAGGTTCTGATGAAGCAATGATGATTGTACACGCATTGCTTGAAGTTTCTTCACATCAGGAATTTGACATTGCTTCAATGACATTTAATTTTTGGCACAACCTCCAGATGATTTTGACCGAGAGGTGAGAAGTTTGGGGTGTAATGACAGCTTCTCTGTATAAATCTTTTTCAATATAGTATATTTCATATCTCAGGGACTTATTAATTTCATTTAGTGATGAAGCAACCACTGAAGCTGAGAGAAGTCGGCGGCTGCAAGTTTTTCGTTCTTCCTATGAATCCCTTGTTGCCTTGGTATGATGCTTTGACAAATTATTTTATTTGACTTGAAATGATACCTCTTATTTTGATAATATTGGTTCAGAAGTATCACATACAATCGTTTAGTATTTGTCTTAAGCTTTGCTATCACCCATTGTCATATTTGCCAGAGACCTTTCAAATCTCTGTTTTGATTAGAAAGATTGACTTCCTAAATGCTTACATCAACTCCGACGCCCCACTCAAATAGGAGTTTTGAAATGAAAATACATTCATGCCTGCATATTGCTCCAACTCTCCACTAAAATAGTGGGGAAAATCGCTGCTCTGTTTTGCCTCTGTTATTCCAACTATTTTTTTAGTAGTTGGTATCACATATTAGCCAATCTTTTATTAGCTTATTTTGCATTGGTGAACCATTTATGTATATTTACTTGACTGCAATATTTAGACTCATTTAAGCATAAATTAGACATGTATTTAGAAACCAATGTAGAAATGTTTAAAATACATCTACTTCAAATATTATTAGAATAGCATATATTGAACATTGCATAATCCTTAAAATAAGCTTGCAATAATACTAAAGAGCAACATGGAAAAGATATTTATGGGCGCAACATACTAAACCCACCGATTGATAAACTTTTAGTTTGTGGTATTAAATAATATTAATTATCCTATCTAATATTTATTTCCACGGTTTCTTTAGTAAAAAATGTTAGTGTTGCAATAAATAATACATTTTGTTCATATGCATTTATCATTATTTTTATACATGTTAAGTAATCAAAGTTTATCCTATGGAATTAATATGTAAAAATAAAAGATTGATTAATAAGAAAAAGGAATATAAAATAGAGAGTAAAACAGAATCAACATGGAATATTCCTGAGAGTGAGAAATGAAGTTATAATTAGAGGAAATATACTGGTGCTGCTGCAAAATAGAGGAAACTGCGGCCCTCATACTCACTATGATGTAGCTACAGAAAAACAGAGGAACTTAAGTTGGTCTATGTACATTGTTTGCAGATAATAAATGCTCAAATAGATACAACTGAATGTAAAACCTCCCGAATAATGTGAACTTTTTGCTTACATCCGATTTCTTTTTCTAGGATTTTCTCTTAATTTTCCTGTCTCCCTTGATTCACAGGTCAGCTTCAAAGTTCAATATCCTTCTGATTATGCAGAGCTTTCAAGGGAGGACCAGAAAGATTTCAAGCAAACTAGATATGGTACTGACTGTTACTTGGATTTTAAGCTTCAAAAGTTGACCCAATTTGGCGATAACTATAAGGTTCAATTTTGTAGAGATGAAATAGTTTGCTGTCTTGCGTAAGGAACATATAGATAGTGAGTGATGTATCTCATCAATGTGTACACGGTTCATTCATCTCTCTGGATTGGTAATGCCTCTCTTCATAGAGCTTGATTAGTCAAACTAAAATGGCTTAGTAAATAGTTATTCTGCATCTTGGGTGTTGAAGATGATTATTTTATGGAAATAAGGAATTTCGGTGCAATGCTACCCTAAATGAGCCTTTAAAATTTTCAATAGACGTCATCTGTATTGTCAGATATACCCCCAATATGTATCCTGGACTATGATAAAATAGTTTTAAGATCAATTTAGAATTTTCTGGAAGCAGTGGCACATTACTCTTTCATTCAGTGAAGAACATAAAATAGAGAGCGGCGATTGTTGACTGTGGCATTATTTATGCGGTCGTGCTTTTTCTTGTTCTATTTAATTTATGTACTTCACTTCTCAGGTTCTTTGAGTTTCAGGTATTCTTAGCACATCATTTTATGTGGTCTAATTATCCTTGAGTTGTTTGTCTATTTCTTTTCTTCTTGTTTAAGGTAGACTCAAGCAAGCACCATATTAATTGTATGTATACAGTATATGTAGGTTTCTTTAAAATATATCTTGCACCAAGCTATACACATTGGCTCCTTTCTTTGTTCAAATTCATGTTTAACTATAAGGAAGTGTACTTGAGTAGGTTGCCTACTTTGGGTTTTGTAATCGCTCCTCTGAAGTATGCTGCTACTTTGATCTTGGTTCAAACTTAAATATGAATTTGATCTCAGCCATATCCATAAAATGCTTACCCAGATGTTGTACTTTCAGCTGTTGCTGATGTCTTAATTGATGGAGCGCTAGTTTTAGGAGGTGAAGCCACACTGAAGATTTTGTATGCTAGGCTTGTTGAGGTTTGTGCTGCCTTCTGAAAATTCGCCATCGTACTTGTCACAATTCCTTTTTGTCATTTTTTCTGATGGGCCTAGATTTAATGCTTTGCTGGGAGTACAGTACATATGGAATCAGTGGAGTACCATTGGGTACTTGGTATGGCGTTAAAAGTTAATGTTCGCTCTTGTAACGTTCATATGATCTATTTGAAATGGAAATGACCCGGAAGCGGTTACTCGTCATTTGAACTGCTGATTAAAGTCTGTTGTTTAGGCCTTATGGTTCAAAGTACACAATTGCTTTCTCTTTCAGTTCCAGTACGCAATTGGTTCTGCTTTCAGTTCAAGTAATTGTTTCCTTTTAAATTGAGAAGATTGAGTTTATTTTTTTAGATCCAAAGTTTTATGATGGTAGAGCTATTAAGAAATAGTACTTCACTCCCTATCAATATAATATTGAAGGGACAATTTGATCCAATTATATTGTACTTGTGCTTGTTTTTAATATAGTGTTTGATGCTTTTAAGTGTAGAAGTGCCAATGGTACGATGATAAGGTATGATAGCAATGCCATAGTTATTGATCAAGAAGGAAATATTCGGAACTCAAACTTTTGGTTTTATTCTCTGCAATTAGTGATAGTTCATTGTTTTTGACAACAGTTCCAGTGGCACCTAAGGTATTTTTCCAGTTTGTCTTTGGTAAATGATTTAAAGAAACTGTCTTTGTTTGCTGTTTGCACTAGATAAGACTCCCTCTACTGAGTTTGACTAGCACTGGGCTCCTAGTTGGAAAAGAATATGGTATATTCCGAACAAGCTTAAGCTATGTTTATGAATCTCTATAGGAGTACGGTTGTTACTGTTGCCTTTGGCCTGACTTGTATGAATAGATTGAGTAACTTTCATGCCTGCTTGTCTCTGTAAGAGGTGAATGAAGGGAGACTAGTGAAGCTTTTGGGCAAGCAATAGAAACCTGAACATAAGCCAGATTTGTTGGTTTGATTGAAGTATATTGTTCATGCTATGCATATCTTATACTCTTTTGTTTTTCGTGGCTAAGTAACTGCCTCAGATTTTTTGGTGAATTATAGTACCAAAAGTATCTTATATCTATTTTGACTTGCGTCCTTCTCAGGCACTTAGTTACTGTGGGAAAGATAACAGCACTGATTGGCGTCCAGCTGAAGCTGCTTTGTACTGTATAAGGGCAATATCGGATTACGTTTCAGTTGTCGAAACTGAAATAGTGCCACAGGTTTAAATCATACGTGCTAGTTATTGTCATTATTTTTAGTGGTAGAAGAGTGCCATACTCGTTCATTCAGTACCTTGAATCACCAGCATCAATTTAGTTCCTTTTCTAATCTCTCTCACCTCCTGTTTTACTTTGCAGATTATGTCCTTGTTTCCAAAACTTCCTCATCAACCTCAGCTACTGCAAACAGGTAAGCCAATACTGGTGTGATGTACTACAACAATCAAGTAAATTGGAGAAGTCTTTATTCAACATGGGCTCAACTGTGTGGATCATTTCTGGGCTCTGTGTTCAGTTGATACACATTGTTCCATTTATATTTGTAAATATTGTGTCCTATTTTCTTCCCTAGTCTTTTTAGGTGCTACTTTAATTTGTGGTTCTACTCTAATACATGCCAAACTGGGGCATTTAAGTTATCCTTCATGCATGTCTCTACCAGCTTAAGGCCTCTGCTTCTCGTTTTGTTACCTCTTGGGCCTATTTGTAGTTTGTTTCCAATGGTTTCATTAACGTTTAAATTATCGTTTCTGCTCATCTTCATATTTAATCATCCACTGGAAAGTGCCGGTGGCCTTATAGCTGCTGTCGCGCTGTGCTAGAGTAAAATCTCTTCTATATTGAATGTGATAGTGCATGCATGGATGCTCGAAAGGGTTTGTGTTGAGTAATTTATTCACAAGCTTGAATAAGATGATTTATATTTTGTTTTCCATCCCTACCTGGTAGTTGTTATTTAAGCTTATTACCTTTGTGTGCATTGGTGAATCTAGTCTCTCTGACGTTCTGCACATCTTAAACTATTTAGTGTGCTACACAATTGGAGCATACTCAAAATGGCTTGATGCTTCATCCAGTGGAATGTCATTCCTGCCCTCTCTAATAGATATTCTTGTTACTGGAATGAGTGTAACTGAAGATTCAGCAGCAGCAGCTTCTTTGGCCTTCAGACACATATGTAACGGTAAGGGTTCTTACTCAATTTTCTCTCTGTTTACTTGGAGACTCGTAATTCTTGTTTTCGTCACTCCCCTCTTTGAGACACCTTGTTACATTTTCTGCCGTTTTCCTCTATAGCTTCCAAGTCGCGTGAAATATTCTCGGCTGCTCTATGTTGATTATACGATCTTTTTTATTTTATTTGATTCGATATAGTTGAGTAGCTTCTCCCATGTAATGCTCTTTCAAGCTCTTCATTTTTCATTTTCTTCCAGTTTATTAGCACAAACAATCTCTGGCCTCATGATTGGGGTAGTTGTATACAACCATAACTTTTCAAAACAGAAAGATTAAATTTCTTTCTCTTGTTAGGAGGTTCTTTGATAAATAAATTTCTAGGCATTTTTTGAGTTTATTTCTATATCTGTTCAGCTTGCTGGTTATGATCATCTATGTGTTACTGTACTCTAATTGGCTTTTCATTATGTGTGTTCTCTTTTTCAAATGTAAAACCATTCTCTTCGCAGACTGCAGAAAAAAACTTTGCGGGTCCCTCGAAGCACTGTTTCAAATATACAAAATGGCGCTGACTGGGGAAAGCACTTTCAAGGTTTCTGCTGAAGATTCATTGCATCTCGTTGAAGCGCTAAGGTACTGGTACTTATGAATCTTGTTACTTTAATGAATTCATTTCTTTATTTTACTATTTTTTTAAAAATTCTGCAGCAAGGTGATTACAGAACTTCCTTCAGAACATGCTAAGAAGGCCCTCGAGGCATTGTGCTTGCCAGCTGTTAATCCGTTACAGGTTGGTCTCGGCTATCAGGATTTCTGGATTATTTTAGTTGTAGTATACTAACATATCTGGTCAAATACCAGGAGATTTCTAGTCAAGGCCCATTGGTAATGGGGCAAAAAACTGCTCGTGAGATAACGGTTCATATTGATCGGCTTGCAAATATTTTTAGGTACCCAAATCCTTTTCATTGCTATCCTTAGATTTAAGAAAAAAATCTGTCATGTTGTTCCTGACCGAAAAGTTGCACATGGTAGACATGTTAATCACCCGGAAGCTGTGGCTGATGCAATTCATAGGCTCTGGCCTCTTTTCAAAGACATCTTTGATCAGTAAGCATTGATTCCCAGTATATGTAGTATAAAAAATTTAGAGGTCCCGCACATCTAAGCCTGTACTTGTTTTTCTTGCAGTCGTGCTTGGGACATGCGGACTATGGAATCCCTTTGTCGGGCCTGCAAGAATGCTGTATGCATAATTTGCTTGTTTTTATTTGACTTAGTTTTTCTAATAAACCCTTGTACTGGTTAAATTTTTTTATTTTCCTGTGAAGCAACTCATTCACATTTTCTCCCTCAAATCACCTAAATGCTGTGTAGACGTATTGTTCACAGTTTATCATTACATTGGTCCTGAGCCTATTCCTCAGACAGGCTATTTGGATAATAGGAACTGATTTTAGAGGCGAACTTCCTTGCTCATAATTCTTAAATATTTATTTTAGGTAAGAACTTCTAAAAGATTCATGGGAATCACAGTTGGAGCAATACTGGAGGAGATACAAGGACTATATAAGCAGTACCACCAACCGTGCTTCCTTTATCTTTCAAGTGAAGTTATCAAGGTAACACATTCTTTTGTGTATTCATGGCTTGCTACTAGCAAGAACAACCAAGCTTTCATCGCACTCTCTGGTTTCTGGCTTTCTGCTATATGGAGTCATCGAGTCCAGTCAAGTTCCATTTGTGTTTATGTATAGCATACTCTTTGGGACTGAGGGAATAGTTCATCTCTAAATGTTTTTAGGTTTTCCCTTTCCCTCTTCTGTTCAGCTTGCTACTTTCCATTTGGGTAAATTGACTTGTTGCACTTTTGCAGATATTCGGCTCCGATCCTGCATGTGCAGATTACTTGAAAGTCTTGATCGAGTCCCTTTTTAGCCAAACAACATGCCTTTTAACACAAATTCAAGAGTTCACATCCAGACCAGACATTGCAGACGATTGCTTTTTGTTGGCGTCAAGATGTATACGTTATTGTCCTCAACTATTTTTCCCATCACCTATCTTTCCACCTTTAGTAGATTGTTCATTGGTTGGCATGACCGTGCAGCATAGGTAACATCTCTCTCTCTCTCTCTCTCTCTCTCTTATGGTTAAATTTTTGAGAGGATTTTTGTGACAGTGACTTTTTTGCTGTCGTAACAGGGAGGCATCAAATTCAATCTTGACTTTCTTGTCAGATATATTTGATCTTGGCAATTCTAGTCAAGGAGAAATGTATTTATCTCTGAGGGATAGTGTAATTGTTCCTCGAGGGCCTACTATCACCAGGATTTTGGTAGCTTGTTTAGCTGGTGCCCTCCCAAACTCACAAGTTGAAACGGTAATAGAAACATTGCTCTGTCCTTCTACTCTAGCATTCCTATTTTAAATACCTATCTTCTGTCTGCTTAATTGTAACTTGGTACCAACAGGTAGCGTACGCTCTGCTATCTCTTTCTCGAGCTTATGGGATGAAAACTCTCGAATGGGCACAAGAAAGTCTTTCGTTAATTCCACCTACTGCTGTTACTGATTTGGAACGAGCCAACTTTCTACAAGCTTTGTCAAATGCACCGTCAAGGAAGGATGTAAATGGTCTCAAACTTCCTATAGAAGAGCTGTCGGATGTTTGTCGGCGCAACAGAACAGTTCAGGAGATCGTCCAAGTAGCTTTAAGGCCCCAGGAACTGCACATAGCCTTAAGGCCCCTGTAACATAGTGAAGAGCAACACAAGGCCTAAATTTTTTCGGCGGCCTTCTGTTGATATGCAGTAAGCGCCCATTCTCCGTTCCTGTATTGATCAGTCATTTTTTTTGGCAGCTATGTGATCCATGTGAGGTGAAGGGTTAAATTCTTTTCAGGCTTTTATTGGTGTTTGGGGTTTAGGTTCTCTCCCTTTATTGGCATACATTTTTTACCTGAGTGGGTACGAAAGGCTAGGTAATTTGGGAATGTATTTGAAATTCTGGTGTTCATTTTTCAGTTTGGCTGTAAAAGCTCAGGACTTTGGGGTAAGTTTCCAAAGTTTACTGTGTAATAGACGATTGATAGACGATATGTGAAATAGAGTTTATCATCATTTAAGTGTACCGATGTTTCCGTTCTGGACAAGTACCATAATGTGCGAGTATATAAGATTATTCAGATTTTCAACCCGATACATGTAAAATTAATGTCATCAATCTGATGCACTCTGTTATATTACTACTACTGGTTAACACCTGTGCGATGCACGGAGTAACATAAGTTATCATATTTATTATTATTTTATTCATTTAAAATACATATTACTAATGATTTATTAATAAATAATAAAATATTATAGTATAGTATTTGTATAAAATATTATTAAAAAATAAATTTAATATAAAAATACTATCATTCATAAACAATATATTGATAAACTATATACTCATTAACTATATAATAACTATCATTCAAACTATCTTTTAACACATGTATAATCCACGAAGTACAATTTTAATCATGAATAATATATATTGATAATATTAAAATTATTTTGTAAGGTTCTTTTTTGGATGAAAACAATAAAAATGCCTTACTTAGAAGTAGAATGAAAATAATTGTATTTCTATTAATGAAATATTTTTTGTAATTAGATTTAAAAAATCATGATTGGGACAAATGGTGTACTTTTATTGATAATTAATAAAGCACTAAAACAATGTAGTTCAGATGATTACGTGAATAAGATTGTTATAGTGAATGGCTTAACAACTTTTGAACATACTTACCGAGTCAAATTCACTTTTTTTTAAAGAAGATTAATAGTTGTTCTTAAACATGTATTGAATTTTTTAAACAATTGTGCAAACTGCAGCGCATAAATGTCTGCCGTGAAGTGGAGACAATATCAATAGTAAAATACAAATCCTCAAACAAACAGTTGCCAGCACAATCTCTCCGCGTTTCTAACAGCCCGCACATAGAAAACTAATATAGGATAATCACACTTACAAGTATGAAACTTGAGCCATAATGCATCACTACAAAAGCTTTCATGGTAATATGGAAAGCTAGCTACTATATGAACTAACTATGTTATTTTTAGATCATATATGTATGTGAAAACATTCCTAAAGAGCAGTGGTATCGCCGCTGCAATCTGTCCTCCAAGAGCATACTATTCTCACTTTGGAAGAAAAATCTGCCAACACACAAAGAAAGAAAATTAGAAAACACTACCCTTTTAAGTATCTAAGCTGATCATCGCCAAGAACAATAACTAACAACAATTTAATTGTACTTCTTGTTAAAAGCTTTATCGCTGAAAGTTTGCAAATACTGGTTAGCAAGTACTTCTAAAGTGTTTTCTGTACTAAGTGAAATCTAGCAAAAAGATATCCCATGGTAAGAACATTTTCAAGGCTTCAGACCAAGCCTCCCAATGCGGGACACTATATGATCGTCTGCGCTCGACCTTTTTAAAACTCAATTCCCAGCCATTTTATCAACTTAACTGACCAAGACCATGCTTGGGAGAACTCCGGTGAATAATGCAGGCTTCCTCTAACTCAGTGAAATATCACAGCCAAGTCGCACATCACGGCATAAATGTTTCTGGGA
>JAUOBV010000010.1:2055096-2067179 GCA_032360425.1 Rubia occidens
ACTCAAGATAGCTTCCTTGTAGGAATCAATAATATCCTTAGTTGGAGTTGGATCACGCGTCCCTTTATGGGCCTCGATTTGTACCTTTGACAATACCCTAAGCTCGAAGCTCGTGGGCCTCGAAGGGTCGTGGCCCAGGTATCATCAGTACCGTATATTAATTGGGGAATGAAATGATAGGAAAAATATTATTCGATTAGGGGTTTGAAAACAAATATTCAGAAATGAAGTAATCATAAAATTTGATTTTGAACCTAACCATGATGGGTTTCGCTATTCCGTTATCAAGTTTTCATTCTCTGGCCAGTGCTGTGCTATAACCATATCCATTCCGAATTATTATATAAAACGCGAGTTGGTTAAAGAATAAGGTTCACTCATATTTTTTCCCAAAAAAAGAGGTTCACTCATATTTCATTGATTTTGAATTAGAAGCATATGTTTGCTGCTTATGAGTTAATTAGTATTGAGGTTGAGGGAGTCGATGTCCACTGAAAATGATGATAAAATAATATACTACTAAAATTCTAGGTGCATAGAGCTAGGACCATACCTTTTATTTTTTATACTTCATCCGTCCCACCAATTTTGACCTATCCACTTTTTTCAAGTTAAACTTGATAAACTTTAACCATAAATACAAATTAATACTATGTGATATCATTAAATTCATCTTAACATGTATTTTCTAAATATCAAATTTTATGCAGAATTGTTATATGTAGCAAGCGATATTAACGGTCAAATATGATCATTGAATACTGTGAAAAAGTAAATAAGCCAAATGTGTTGGGACGGAGGGAGTAGTTTATTAATAATGAAGACGTATAGAGTTTCTTTATAACAAAACAAAGACGTGTACAGAAAGGGGGAACGATGACATAACAGTTGTGTCTTGTGGCTAATAAGACCTAAAATGCAGCCGTGCAATGAGCACAAAGCTAACTATTCTTTCGCCTTTTACTAAAAAAAAACTATGGCTAGCAATAGTTTCTTAAGCTCTAATTCTGGAACTCGACGAAAAGGAGTTTCAAGAGACCATTGCAGCAGCCTAGGGAGGGGTCCAAAAGGCATGAAATTTAGATAGTTAATACCGCATTATGCAGCCATCCATAAAGTGCAGATAAAGGAATTAGGACAAAAACAACAAAGTTGACTAAACTTTAGCAAAAATGCAGATATACCTATCAGCTAAACTTAATGGGATACATGGTGGCTGTCATATTCAACTCAAGGACTGTGAAAAGGGTACACATAAACATGGATATGGAAAGAGAATAATGCACAATCTGAGCTGCTTTAGATGCATATAGAGATATAAAAGAAGAGTAAAAAGTTAGGTACACAATATCCCATTACATCCAAGCAGCAGGATGAGCAGTATGCTGAAATGAAAAAGAAACAATCATGGTGTACAATCCAATGCCAAATGGAGATTCCACATTCTCTGTTAAGTGGGCAAATCAATCATGATATTTGCTCCAATAATGCAAAAGTTAAGCCAAAGTTTATCACAAACTAATCACATAGGCTGATGAATAATCATAATAAGACAAGAAAGGCTTTACCATCGACTGTTGTGAATTCTCTGTGTAACTTATTCATGACAAGATGGTGGAAATATTTGTTTATATTTCAGTGGATGGTCGAAACCACAAAAAAGTTCTTCTTAACTAACACGAGAATACTATTACTACTATAACTTTACACAAATTGCAAGCTGTAAGAATCTGGGAATCAGAATTAGCTCGTTTTGCACCTAGAAACCAGAAGAGAGAATGAGACAAGGATAAACCTGAATGCTGTGGATGTCTATCTGGTCCCCTGATGCTAAGCCAACATAAAAATTGGTGGCAACAGTATCTGAATGAGCTCAAACGGAACTCCAAGAGATTCAAACGCATGTTTCATAATCCATTCCAAGTATTTCTCTACTAGCTCAGGAAACAAAAGCGAACTATTACCATTTTGTTGGAAGAGCTTGGGTCAGCAGTCATTTTAGGGCATATCATGGTTCATCAAACATTCTTTTTAGTTCCTTCCCAGGAGAGTAGTAGAGCAAAAACTAACTAATTAAGTCATGTATTCATCCTTTTAAACAGCACTAGCAGTGAGTTCCATTCTCTTTCTACTGCCTTTCTCAGTCTCAGCAGTATCTTGTTGCCGTCTCCTAACTTCACTTCTAGATGTTCTTGTTTCCATGAGAGGGAGAAGTGAATTACTCAAATAAGACATATTTTCACTTTCAGTTTCTTTCAGGGAACTTTCAGTTTTAGATAACATGGATTTGAGCTCAGGTGTTCGGCAAACTATTCGTCCCTTGTTCCATCCAGGGAATTCAAAGGATGGTGAGATACTCTTCTCAAGTAAAGAACACACGGCCTTTGCAACAGGGAAATCTTGTGCTGTGGAGTTGTTCTCCAAATGCCCCCTTCTGAAAATAAAAGTAGAGACACGAGATTAAATCACCCAAGATAAGAGAATGACTAGAAAAGGACAAAAATTTGCTCCATTTGCTCCATTTCTACTAGTCTACTTTTCTTTTTTCCTTTCGCCTTTCTTCCAGTATAATGTTACTATAATTAATTACAAACTTCCTGTTAGCTCCTTCTTTAGTATCTTTAATAGAAAAAAAAGTATATGAGAACACTGCTAGCATTAATGGCAACCACCCAAGTAGTAGAAAGAAAAGAAATGCGTACACCAAAACAACTGACGCCAAATGAGGAAGCTCTTCCCCAATACTGTATCTCTCTTGCATGTTCTTCAGCCATACTGACACAGCTGTGCATGCACCACCAGGCCACAACCTGATATAATGGGAATCCATGCAAGACAAACATTGGATGAGTAACAACAGTTCGGAAATCTTTTTGATCATTTTAGAGTTCCTTAAGCAGTAAATAACGATACTATATGTGGAAATTGAAATACAGTGCTACCTGTGAACATCTGCAGACCAAAGTAGTTTGTTTACACGGAATAACTCAGGAAAGAGTCCCCTCTTTCTTGCTTCATCCAGCACTCTTGCAGCCCTTTCCTTTTGGCCAAGCCACCAAAGTGCTTCAATAATTGTATTGTAGAATCTCATTCCCAAACCACAACCTTCAGAGTTTAGTTTGTCAAAAACGTACTCCACCATCTGCCAGTTACTTTCATCATCAAAGTCACCCTTGATCATCTGTCCAATGACTTGGTGAACATTGGATGCTTTGGTTGACAACATCTCATCCAACAATTCATAGGCTTTGTCCCATCTGAGAAGAAGAAAATCCAGAGACATTTAGGGAGACACAGTGAATCAGATCTCAGGAATAAGAAACAGAGAATTACTTCAATAGACTCCAAAATATGAAATCAGCCAAAAACAAATTGCCAGTCCCAGAAAAGCTTCAGTACATGGTAAAACTCTGATCATAACAGTGCATTCGCAAGGCACACGTGACCTACTTTTTTTTAATAGTACAACTTTTTGATGGTACTCATGGAATTGAAGCTAGGAAACATTCATAAAGGGATCAAACTTGTAGCATGCAAACAATGCAAAACAACCCAAACAATGCAAAACAAGAGCAACAGTTTCAATGATTGTATATTGAACTGGTAAACATTTGATGCCTATACGGAGGGAAGAACTGAAAGGAATGCAACAACAGAAACGCACCAAAACAACCCAAGATATAAGTAGAAGAGATTGTAAATCTGACCTGTCACTCTTTGCATAAACTGCCAACATCATACAATAGCACATGATACTTGGCAATATACCCAACTCCTTAATTTCTTGAAACTGTTGTTCACTCTCATCTGCTAGACCCGCAAAGCAGTAAACACTCAAAACTACCTCAAGGGTAAACTCATCAGGATCACATCTGGCCTTTTCCATCTCTACATAAGCCTTCATGGCATCCTCAAATTGCCCACCCTGTCGATATCCTTCAATAACAGCATTAAATGAATCACTGTTACGTTGTATCCCATGCTCTCCCATCCTTGCAAAGACCGCTTCACACTCCTTAAACAGTCCTCCTTTTGCATACGCATGAAGCAAGGAATTAAACGCCTCAACAGTTGGCTGGCTCCCAACCTCATTCATTGTATTAAATGCAACAAGAGCCTCCTCATACAACCCAGCCTGACCATAAGCCTCAATTACTGCCGTGTATGCCTTGGAACTTGGAACCACCCCTTTACTACTCATATGAAGAAGAATGCTTCTTGCATCTTCATGAAGCCCTCCCCTCCCACACGAATACATCAACCCCTCATAAGTCTCCATATTCGGCTCTACGTTTTCCTCAACCATATCATGAAACAAAGTCACCACCTCCTTAAAGTATCCTCCTTCTCCAAATACCTGGATAAGTATGTTATACGTTGCCGCATCTGGATCCGTATTACTCACCTTCATTTCAAGAAACAGATCTCTAACCTCGTCGTATCTCCCCTGACTCCCATACAAGTTAAGCAAAATACTATAAGTAGAGGCATTAGGCACACAACCGGCTGCCTGCATTTGCCTAAACACTCCCAAGGCCTCTTTTATCAACCCTAAATTTGCATACGCCTCCAACAACACATTATAACTCGTTATCTCAGGCAAGTTCCCTGCATCCTCCATTTCCCTCAACAACTCAGCTACTTTCTCCAACCTCCCCAACTTGCCAAACGTCTGAACTAAGTAACTAAACGTACTAATATCTGGGAAAACCCCGCTCTCATTCATAGTCCTAAACACCATTTCCGCCTCATCCCCCAGCTTCCTATTTGCGCAAGCGCTCAACAACGTATTATACGTTACTAAATCCGGTTGAATCCCTTCGTGTCTCATCTCTGCGAACAAACTAAGAAGCCCCTCCCATCCGTGGCCGCCACGAGCACAGGCATTGATAGTAGTGTTATAGGTTAAAATACTAGGCATAATCCTATCTCTCTTCATTTCTTCAAGCAACCTAAGAGATGTTTCATACTGTCCATTTCTACCAAAAGCATTAATAATCGAGGTATACGATGAAACAGTTCTAACCACATTATGCTCAGGCATTTCATCTAACACCTCCTGTGCTTTCTCTAAAAGGCCATCGCGGCCGAGAATCCCGATCATCAGAGTGTATATATGCTCATTAGGCTTGCACCAGATCTGGCGCTGCATATATTTAAACAGACGGAGGGACCGCTGCCAGTCGCCGCGGGCGGCGAATTCCTTGAACACGTGCGAGAAATCAGTGACGGAGAGCTTGTTCTTGAAGCCGTCGAGGCAACGCGCGATGCTCCCGCGGGGAGGGAGACTGGAGAGCTTGTTGATGAGAGTCTCGACGTCGTAGCTGTACTTGCCTTTCTCCACCGTCACGGAGGGATTCCCCAGGATTAGCTCCTTGGATTTCGCACGCGCGAATACGGAGGTTAGGGGGAGGACCAGGCGGCCACGGCGGCGGTGGTGGAAGGTGGCGAAATTGAGGCTGTGGAGTTTGGCGGGAAAGGGGGAGGATGTGGAAGGAGGGGGGATTGGGGATAAGGATAAGGACATGGTAGTGGTCATCAGGGCATGGGGAGGAGGAAGAAGGAGGATGAACTCGGCTGTTACGGCGACAAGCGGCAGAAGGCGGCGGCGGAGGAAGAGAGGTCGGTGAGAAAGAGAGCTGGGGGAGGAAGAACAGTGTTGTGGATAAAATTGATATTTGGACAATTTTAAAAATTAGTTAAGAACTTAAGACTAATGGCGGGAGGTTATTATTTCTGATAATGTTATTAAATTATGGCAAATTCTTGGTAAAAACCGTCTTTCCATAAGATTATAGAATGACAGGGTTTAATTAGAATAATAAAAGGTAAAAGGCCTTAGTTGCAATATTAAAATTTTATTATGCAACATGTAGTAGTCATAAAGTTTATAACCCGATTCATGCAACCCAAAAATTTTATCTTCATTTCTTCTAATTTACACTTTAAACCTTGGTCTTTCCAAGAGACGGACTCTTAAATTATTAACTGAAAATTGGAATAATGCAAAGTTTTGGGAAATACATATTTCCATAAGCATATGGAAAGATGAAATTAAATTAAACACAAAGTCTTGTTTCAAGCCGTCTAAACTTTAGGGCAGAGATTATTATGCAATTATAAGAAGTTTCATTTGGGATGGGTATTTTTATAATATGCTGAAAAATTTAGGGACCTATTGTATAATTATCAAAATGCTATATATATCACACAAAAAATAGATTTTTCATTTTCTTTCATCCCCTCCTCCGATCGGAGCAGCCAAAAACCGCCTATGATTGACAGTTATCGCTGAATTTCTGCGCTCCACCCAATTTCTGCCGTCTCCATCGGAACCACCGCCTGAACATCCGGATCTCCCCAGAATCTCACAGCTGCATGGCGACTAAACTCCATCGGCGGAGCTAGGACTTTAGCGCCGACATTGCTGCAAAGCTCCCATCGGCGAGAGGCATCCAAGGTGGCGCCGTTATTCGATTGGCCGATTTCGACGCGATCTCAGTTGACGGACGCTTCTCTGTTGCACCTGAGGAGACGTTGCAATCGACGAGCTCGAGGAGGTGACTACGATCGACGAGCTCGCAAAGTCGATGACGGAGGCGACTGCAATAGCGGAGGCGACTGCGATTCACGCACGACCGTTGGGGACGACACGTGCAGCTCACGCGTAGCAGTTGGGGATGATCGTGCAGCTCACGCACGCGACAGCCGTGACGTTTTCACGGCGGAGGGCTGTGGACAATGACGACAACGACGATGATTAAGTTTCTGCTAGTAGAGGTGAGGTTTAATTTTGTCTTTTTTCGTAGAGATAAATTGAGGTTTTATGTTTCTTGACCAAGTCTATTGGCACTAAAGCTTCTTTGGTTAAGTGGTTAGGACTTTGAATGTTGTTGCTTGATGTCTGGAGTTCGAAACTTCTTGCTAGAGGTTTTATTTTGAAGAATTTATGCTTTTGAGATACATGCTGAGGTTTAATATTTATTTGATGTGTTTACTATTAGCAAAGGTTATTTGGTCTAGTAGTTACCACTTTTGCTCTTGAGGTTAAGGCCTTGAGTTCGAATCTCTGTGTGAACTTTATTTTGAAAATTTTATATTCTTGATGTATATGTTGAGGTTTAATATTATTTGACTGAGTGTGTGTTCAATAAGAGTCTTTGTTGTAGTGGTTATTGCTTTTATGTTTTGAGGTTAGTGACCTAGATTCAAATCCCACTAGGTTCTTTTTTCAAGAATTTTTATTCTTGAGATACTGTAACTTTTTACTGATGTTTGTAGGGTTTTTTCCCCTCTTATGTTGATGTTTTTCAATATTCGTTTGAAGTTTAATTGATATGAGTTGATGTTTTGTCCTTTTTTGGTTAATACAGATTGATATTTGCAGCTTTTTATTTTTCTCATATTGATAATTTTCATTTTCTGATTGAGGTTTTGGTAATGGGAGTTGATGTTTGTATTGTTATTTTGTTGATGCTGATGTTTTTCATTTTATGAATGAGGTTCAGGTACTAGGAGTTGATTTTTTTAGCTTTTTGGTGATATGAGTTGATATTTGTAGTTTTTTATAATAACAAAATTGACGTTTTATAAAAAAAAATTGAGTGAATAATTTATTCTCTTGAGGTACCATAGTATTTTTGTTGATGTTTTTTTTTCTTCTCATGTTGATATTTTTTTCTGGATGAGTTTTAGTTGATATGAGTCGATTTTTTGTAGTTTTTTTGTTATATTGGTTGATATTTTTTGCTCCTTTTTTCCACTCATGTTGATGTTTTTCATTTTCTCAGTGAGTTTTATGTGATACGAGTTGATTTTTGTAGTTTTGGGTGACATAGGTTGATTTTTTGTAGTGTTTTTTTTCTTATGTTGACGTTTTTCATTTTTTGGGTGAAGTTTAGGTGATAGGAATTGATGTTTTAGTTTTTGGTTGATATTAGCTGATTTTTGTTGTTTCTATTAAAAAATTGATAATGGAAGATTGGTTGATGTTTTTATGATTTTTGGTTGATGTTTTGTTAGTTGTAGTCGAAGTTTTTTCAATTATTTTGTCAATTTTGATTTGATTTTTAATATTTTTTTGCTGTTTTAGTTGATTTTTTAACTTTTTGTTGATGTTCTACTATTTTTTGTTGATACTTATAATTTTCAGTTCGATGATTATATTAATTTTTTCATTTTAAAAATAATTTTTAATAATTTATTGATTTTTTTTTGCAGATTGCGAGAAAATGATGGAGAAAAATTTGACAAAAAACCCCCTGAAAAAATGTTAGTGATAGCTCTCTGTAAAGTTATTAGATATAGATCCCTATAAAATAATTAGAGATATGTTTATGTATCTAGAACATAGCTAGAATTGGTTAAAGTTTGGACTGTCTCACAAGAGATCATCTCTAATATATATTGTATTTTATTTTTATTTTACACTTTTATAAACATCGGTGTCAGGACAAAGTTGGTTAGAAAAATACTCCCCCATGAATCAAACACAAATACTCCCTCCGTCCCACCATAAGCTGCACGAAATCTTTTTCACGATTTTCAACAAATATGTTTGTCCGTTAATATGTAAAAGTTGACATTTAGAAACTACTTATTACGACGAATCTAACAATATCACGTACGAAATATTATTATTTATATATCTATTTAAATCTGTGGTCAAAGTTTGAGAGTCGTAATTGTCAAATAATAAGTGTGCCGCTTATGCTGGTACAAAGAGAGTACTAATTTTCAGAGATGACAGTTGAACGAGTGTAAATACATGAAGTGGATTGCTATATCACGCCCTGTATTTTACTTGTTCACGCCCTGTATATTGTATTTTCTTTTGTATTTGTAATTATTTCTAAATTGGTAGTTTAATTATTATTAATTATATACAATTACTGTTTTTAAGAAATGAAATGTTAATATTTTACTTTTTAAATTTCTGTAAATTGTGAATTAATGAGTGGAGGTGGCCGGCGGCAGTGGTGGCCGGCCGGCGGTGGTTGTTGGCCGGTGGTGTTCACCGGAGAATGAAAACTCTTCCCACCGCCGCCCGCTGTTCTTCCGTCCTTCCGCCGCCCGCCGGTATCGCCCTCTCCGCCGACGGTATCGTCCTTCTCCGCCGCCTCCATTCTCCGCCTCCTCCTACGCGTTTCTCGCCGCCTCCCAGATCCGCCCCGTTCTTCCCTCTTGGCCGGGACCCCTCAGCAGATTGATTCTCCTCGGATCGAGCCTCCTCCTCCCCGCGCCGGTCACCTTCTCCGGTGGTCTGGTCTCCCGCCACCGCTCTCCATGCCCGTTCTCCCTGGCCGATCTCTCCGGCCCGCTCTCCCCGCTGGTTCTCTCCGCCCGCTCTCCCCGCCCGCTCTCCCCACCGGCTCTCCCCGCCCGATCTCCCCGCCGGCTCTCCCTGCCCGATCTCCCTTCGTCGCGTCCGGTCAATTTCCCCTTCCGTTCTCAATCCGAAAACCCTCGGAATGTTCCTTCCGGTTCTCTCCCCGTGTTCTCCCTCTCGGTTCTCTTTCCAGTTCCGGTTCTACCTCTCCTTCCGGTTCGCGGTCCGGGTCTCCCTTCCGATTCTCAAGCCAGCTCTCTATTGCTTGCTCTTCCGGTTCTCATTCCAATTTTCCCTATTTCTTATTAAATGATTACTTAATTATTAATTTCATTGATGAATTGTAAAGAAACTTATTATTATAATAAAATGTCATAACATAAGGAACAAATTCCTAACAAAAATTCTAATATTTGCTACATAAAGAATTATTTATTTCTGTTATTTATAAATTAAATAATAGTTAAATGGGACTATCATCAAATTTTACTCTAATATTATTTTTAAAAAGTTGGAATTTTCATAATATTATTTTAAATTTGAACTTTCCTTTCTTAATATTATGTTTACTTATACATTCTTATATTATTTTATATTTCAATATTATTTTATATTTTTAAATGTAATTCAAACAATATTTTCAACTAATTATATTCAATTATAGTTATAATTTTAGATTTAAAATATTTATTACAACACAAAAAAGCACTGAAGTAATTTAAAAAGTGGATTGAATTTAATGAATACTCAACACTGCGATTCAACTAAGATAGTAGGCACAAAAGGGCCTCTCACATATTTATGAAAAATTCCGTTATGGCCCAAAAAATGTTATGACATTATCATTCTCTCCAAAATACACAATTTTTGTTATTCTTGCATAAATATATAAATAGAAAACAAATGTTTTTTTTGGTGAAATGTTGGAAAGCGATAGTATATGTTCTAGTGTAATTTAAAGTTGATTACTTACAAGTAAAAAAGATAAATCGAAAAGGATTACGGATATTTTCTTGTGCCCAATTGTTGATAAATATTTGGTTACAGACTTGAAAAATACAATGGGGGTGTATAGGGTATCATCACGTTCGAGCGAATTTCAATTTGAAGTTACGAGTAAAGTTTTTTCTTTTTGCATTTAGGTCCCTCCAATAAAGTTGGAATTGTCGAATAAAAAAATTGGCGATACCAAAATACAATTCAATAATGTACGATTTCGACTTTAGATTTGGGCATGAATGGATGAACATAAGGGCCTTGGAAGTCAACGTTGAATACTTATACAAAGTCTTGAAAAATTACACTGTGACCCAAAATTGTGTTACCCCATTATCCGTTGCTCCAAAATACGTTTTTTTATTCTTGCCTAAATATAGAAATATTAAATAATTGATTTTTTTGGTGAAATGTTGGAAAGTGCTATTACATGTTTTAGAGTAATTTAAAATTGCTTATTTCGAAATAAGAAAAGGAAATTGAAAATGATTACGGATACCTGTTTTTCAGTAATGTATAACTAAAAGTTACAAGTTACAATGAAACAAAACTTGATAATAGTGCAGTTGTAATAATAATATTATTGAAATATAACCTAAACCAACCCAAATTTAATCGGGTAGAAAAATAACCCGATTTAAAATAAACCAACCCGAAAAATATATGAATCAAATATGAAACATTGTAAAAAATAACTGACATGATCAGACCCGAACAAAAGTTCAGTATAAAAAATGGCACGACAATAACCCGATCTGATCCACTCGACAATATTCTGATCCGATCCGACCCGACCTGACCTAACCCGAGTGTAAAATTAAATGACAATAACCCGACCCAATATTAACTCGATCCGACACGACTCGGCATGAGGAAAAAATCTAACATGTTTTCAACCCGACGTGAAAAATGAAATCAATACGTTTCAACCCGACCCGTTTCAACATGACACGTTTCCAACCCGACACGAATTCAACACAATAATTGACACCTCCAGACTAGACAAAGAAAAGAGGACCATTTGCTAAAGTTTCCTTCATTCAAGCGGATTAGCAGTAGAATCACACTTTCAAAAACAAAACCAAAAAGCAGAATCGAAACACTTCCTCTACAAATAATCGAAACACTTTCATAAACATTTGCTAATGAGTCTTGAAATGACTATTCTATCTGTGTTATGCTATGTTTATGTTAAAGGTTGCAACGACAAAATACGCTTCCATTCACCTAACCTAAAAGTAGCGGAATTATCTTTGGCTCGCAAAATGAGTTTTAAAGTGACTACACTGTGGAATTATTTTTAACTCACTCTTTTACGCGAGCTGATATGGCAGTGTTGAAAAATAGGGATATTTTTGTAAATTAGTGGATCAGTTTGAAAGTTATTTTTTTTATATTTTTGTTAACAACTTGAAAGTTATGAAAATTAAAGAGTTCATTACAGAAATTGAACAACTTATTTTTTTTTCATTTTGGGTAATTTTCAAATCATGTCATTTTTGTTGGGACGGAGAAAAAAGGAAACTGTTTCACTTTTACAAGGATACGCGATTTTTTCCCTTCAAAAAATCGCTACGATTAATGTTGATTAATGAATGAATGGTACAGTAAGTGTAACACCTATTTATCTAAAGATACAGAGTGTGCAAAAGTAAATATACAATTCACAAGAATATTCTAGAGACGGCTATTTACATTCCCCCCCCTGAAGCAAAACGTGAGAAGAGGAGTAACACAGCTTAGATCGAAAGAAGTTAAA